>MU707745.1:131606-167372 GCA_026770625.1 Nicotiana glauca
TGCGTTCTTAAGGAATTTTAACCCCCTCACACGTTGCCAAGGTAATGGATTAAATCCTTCCAGGATAAAACAGAATAAACCTTCCTGCAACAGTGGCAATACAAACTGCAGGATACCAACGAACTTAAAGAACGGAGCAAAATCACACTTACGAATTCGAGAGAGAGAGACTGCGAATTAGAATATAGTATTTTTCAGAAAGAAGGAAGTTCTGTAATGTTTTTGGTGTCTAAAAAACTAAGCCATGCCTCAGAATTTGTAGGCAATTATTGGAAGAGGTGTGATGTTTGTTCTGGAAAAGGTGCCTTTTTAGAAGTTTACGCGGCCTGCCGCGGTTACGCCAAGACCGCGGCCAGAGTGGCTCTCTAAATCTGCAGTAGGGTTCTGGCGCAAACCTACCGCGGTTACGCCAGGACCACGGCCAGACTATCCTTCTGAATCTTCAGCATTGATCTGGCATTTAATTAATTATTAAATAAATTTTGTCCAAAAATAATCTTATCGATCATTTGACAAATCCAAATCCAAATCCCAATCCCAATCCAAATCCAAAGCCAAAGCCAAAGCCAAGCCGAGCGAGCGACGACGGCGGCGCGAGGGTTCATTCCGTTCAACTTCTTTTAAGAGCTTTAAGAAGTGATTCTATATATAAGCACACAAATGTAGTTGTCCCTCAACAATGAGGGACAAAGTGCAAGTCAAAAGCTCACTTCATTCAAATTTTCATTTCCCTCCATTTTATTTCCCACCATTTCCAATTCACACTCTTATACTTTAAAGCCCAATGCTTAAAGTCAATGCTTTAAAGTCCAACAAAGTATGCTTCACAAGACGAGAATACATCATATCTCTAGTTCCATAGGTTAGTTAATAATTGGTTGATTTATTTGAAGTGAAAAAGTGAAAAACTGTCATAAGCCAAAAGCTATTAACAATAAGATATCATAGTTCATTCCTAAAAGTAGAAAGGACTATTGTTTATTTGTACATACCGGTCCACCAATATGTTGAATGCCAGCTAATTCAAGCTCCTTCAAGATGCCTTCCTCACCAACAACGTACACCTTAAAAATGGACACCAATTTAACAAGTAGGTATAAAATTATGATGCTGATAATGGATCTCAGCTTCTTAAGAAAACAGTACAGGTTTTCAGCAATATGCTTAAATCCATAATATTGTAGATTTTATGCACCAGATAGCTTTCGCGTTTAACAGTCGATTTACAATTGAAGCTTACCTTTTTATCTTTTGGGAAGTCAATAGACTTCAAATAAGCAGCTGCAGCAAAGGATGAAGCAAAAATTTCCTCCTGGGAAGTGACTTGCTATTAGAACTATTGATCCACTAGTCAATATAATATGAACTAGAAAAGTCGTAAACTTACCTCGCTGACACTAAGACCAAGTGTTTCAAACTTTTTCCCGTACTGCTTTCTGGACTTTGTTGAGTTGTTTGTAACAAAAACTAATCGTTTTCCCTGGGTAATGAGATTATCCAAAAGTTAGATAGAGCAGCCAGTTTTCTTGTAGATGATTTTATACGCCGCTGTCTCTCTTAATAAACAATGAATAGAATGCAATGAGCAAAAATGTAAGTGTACAAAGAATCTAACATTAGAAACACTGACCTTTTCTCTGAGCAAATCCAGAGTTTCAGGGACCCCCTCTATCAATTTATCTCCTTTCCATATAACTCCTGTAGATAATGGAGGAAAAGAAGACCTTATTTAAGTAACTTATTCAAACTTTTTCGTTTAACATGTTAGGAACAGAAAACCAACACTTCTTTCCGGGATAATTAAGAGAAAAATATGACAAGGAAAAGGAAATCAAACCTAGACGATCACCTATATTAAAACTGCTAAGAGAAAAAGGGAAATAATCAAAGCTTTTCTACTATTTCCTATTGCTTTCTGCGGAAGTGTCACAAGTTAAGCATTATTTTCAAATATCTATGTGTTATGATAGCCAAACTTTGAACATGATCATCAACAGTTAGATGATCTCGTACTATTTAAAAGAGAAGGATTCATGCTATTTGAATCAATTCCCAAGCTAAAAGCTTTGAGTTGAGGACTCTGAGTTTTTATGACAGGGAGAGCCCAACCAAGACAGTTCTCTCTCTAATCTGTATAAGAGATGATTTGCAATATCTATTTCAGCTTTTATACCCCTCTTTTTGATACATTTGCTCACATAGATCTGCTCAAACTGACCAAAGCCCCAATCTCAAATATGGACACTGATAGATTGATCAACATGTATATATATTGGGAAAAATCTTAATTCACAGTCTTCCTAACATTACTTAATTTAGGCCATTCCACTACAACAACAACTATGCCTTAATCCCAAACAAATTGAGGTCAGCTACATGAATCCTCACTTTTCCATTTAAGCTCAAATCAATCATCATCCTTACCAAAATAAAAATAAATTAGGCCATTCCACTATCACATTAGAAAAGTAAGAAATGTCAAAAAGTATCATACTTTAGTGGTATTGATTTGAGATACTCATTTTATATATAAGTAATTCAATGCACTTTATAGCCAAGGAGCAACGGTGAAGTTGTCTCCGTGTGACTTATAGGTCACAGGTTCGAGCCGTAGAAACAGTCAGCTACTAATATTTGTAGTAGGGTAGGCTGTCTACGTGACACCCCTTGGGGTAAGACCCTTCTCCGAACCCTGGGTGAACGTGGATGCCTTGTGCACCGGGCTGCCCCAATGCACTCTATATCATATGCCATATTAACATAGCAAGAGCTTAATGCTACTGAGTTTGCCTTTTTTTTTAAATGAATGTCATTTAACCCACTAAGCTTTAAGTTGTCTATATCATGAGACAACACAAAAACACACACCCAAAATAAATTTAGCGAAAAAATCAAACACCTTAATAACAGCTTCCAAAAAGGTCCCAGTTAAACATTGGGACAAAGACAAACACCACTGAACTGATACACAATTTAACACTAAATTAAGCAAATAAAAAAAAATTATAGCAAGAATTTACCGTCACAATCAAAGATGAAGGTTTCAACAGAATCAATTAATTCTCCAGGATTTGTAAGGGGCTGAGCTGAAGCTCTAGTAACAAAACTTGATGCAGATTTCTCCATTCTTGAATTCTTACAATTCCATTTAATGGATTTTGTAGAATTGTTCAATGGGTTAGAAATGTAAGGAAATTTATTGGATAAGATTTTGGGGTTATTAAAGAAAATAGTTGAAGTAGTAGTAGAAGAAATTGCTGCTGTTACTCTGCTACTTAGCATTTCTCTTTTTCTTCTTCTACCCTTTTTTTCTTTTTTCGTAGTTGCAATAACTGCTATAAAGTCGTTACTAAAACTGAATATAGAAAAAAACTTTATTAAAGGAGGAAAAAGATTAAAAAATAAATGGTAGATTATTAAATTGTAACTGAAAATTGGAGCTGACGTGGGAAAATTGAGTGGATGAAGATAGTTATATCCGATTATGGAAAATGCAAGGCTGGAAATCAACTTCGTTTGATTATTTTTATACGGTATGGTCTAGAGGTTCAGAATTATAACAAGGATCTTCAAGTACATGAAAATCAAAAAATTGAAACAGAAATGGTGCTTTACTTACGGGTTGGAGATTCTAATTTTTTTCAAGTTATTGGATTTTATACTAATAATTTATATATTTGTTTAATAAATTTTTGTATAAAAAATTATTAGATTTGACCGAATCAATAAATTATATTCTAGCTTTGCCCGTACCTAACACCACTTGGTCCCATTATATGGTGTAGAACTAAAACGATCAATGAGGCCGCGGCGAAATGCACAAATAGCTATTTTTATGAACTTATTTTGTTTTAAAATTTTAGATTAAAAATTTTAATATTAAGACAATTCAAGATATTTGTGTTCCGAAAAATTAAACTGAAAATTTGAAATTCTAAACCCATTGATTAATTCCTAAATAGTAGACCTTTAAAGTGGCTACCTAATATCATTTCTACTGAGATTTTGCCAGTAGAATAATTCAAAGTTTGGATGAAGTCAAATACCTCTCAAATTGATCCAACAAAGCCTCGAAGAAGATTTGGGAGTAGAGGAAGATGTGCAACTTGCTTTACACTTCAGTATAAGTATATTTATTTGGGTATATATGTTGAAATTTGATAATTGTTGGATTTATTTTCAATTTGGGTGGTCGTTCCATGTGAGCTTACTCGGCCTAGTTATGAATAGATAAGATTAAATAATCTCTTATGAGAAGTTACTTCATAGTTGAATTTGTGGGAGCATATTCTACACGATTTTTTTTTTTTTGGGTGGGAACAGTTTTTTAAAATCTGCTTTCTTCCTTAACTTTGAATAAAAGAGAACAATACGTACTCTTCAAAGATACATCAAGAAGAAGAAAAATACAGAGAATTCATTTCCTTTTCTCACAAGAAATACACTAAGGGCACTTAGTTTAAGGAATCAAAAATTCTATTTCCAAAGCAAAATAGAATCGGCGTGGAGCAAGTTCTATCACACAAATTTCAATAATCTTTCGTTGTTGTTAACGGGTACACAAATTCGATATCCCTGTTATTATTAGATCATCATTGGCATTAGAGCATAAGATTTGTTTGATTCCTAGACTGTGACTGAAAAGATTGGATGAAAATCTACATCGAATAAATATTGCAGTAATAGTTGATCAAATTTACTTGACAATATTAACCATGTTCATGTTAATAAGAGAATCGTGATTGGACTCTTGTATATGTTGTTTATGATGTTTGTGAGAATCCTTTTAATTTATTAAGGTAGTGTTGTTTGGTTTAATCTGTGTGTAGATTTGATCGAGTTTTCGACTTAACCGAATAGTGTTGGTGCGGCTCTATGTAGTTTTAGAAATAGAATAAAAAATTCTGTTGCTTGGAGTTTAAGTCTTAAACAAAGACATATTTTCAAGAATTTTATGTGAACTTAAAGACTATTATAAAGATTTAAGGAAAAAAAAAGGATACGAAGCCATAGAATTATCTTCTTTGTGTTGAGTATTCTCATGAAGCAATAGAATTCCCTTACAGCCATTGCTACTGCGTGTTGGTGTAGTATCACCAATTTGTCATAATGCTGACATTTTTTGTTACACAAATAAGGCATTGGTGACATAAGTAAAGATTGAGGCTTCTGATTGTTCCTAATGACCCATCGTCACATTTTATTCACTGCAATGGTCATTTAACTTCTGTAGTTGACTGAATTTGTGGACGAATATCTAAAATAATTTTTTATCTTTTACATGGATTCATAAAAGTAGATGGGTTTCATAAATGTTGCAGTGCTTTTACATATGAATGTGATTATTATTTCTTGAGATGCGAACCCAAGTATGTCATTGCAAAATATAAAACTTTGAAGAACAGAAACTTTTAAACTTTGAAGATATTAGTGATTATACTGCCTTCTTAGTATAAAAAAATAAGTTTAGTCTTAATCTCTCGATTGATATCTTTTTACTAGTAATTATAATATATGTTGTCACGTTGAATTGTTGTAGCCATTCTTATTATTTTCTTGGTCCTATTTAAGATATGGCTGAACAAGAACAAGTTCGAATTACTCTAAGTGGGAGTTCTCGAAGCTAAGGAAGGGATAACGTAGAAGGATATGTCGTTGCAGGACTAATTTCTATAATGATTCAGATTCGGATCCTGAAGTCATCAGGAATGTCCCAAGGGCGAGGCAAAATTAGTAAAGGGATCGAATGGCTGAACGACGGGAAGGAGAAAAGAAATTTAGGGAGTTTAAGGGATTTAAAATGGGCCCCGATGCTTTCATTCATGAACATGTACACCTTTTTCAGTTAAAAAGAGCTGAATTGGCTAATTACGTAGAAATTACTGATTGAGAAGCATTAGCTATTTTAGCGAACTCTCTTTGAGAGAGTCTTGGGGTGAAATTTAAACTGAGATTTATCATAATATTTGACCTAGTACAACTTTTAGCGTATATGTGCAAAAGTTAGTATTCGATTAGTACATGGATGTCCTAGCAAACATGTAAATTATTACTATGTTTTTTATTTTAATGAAATTTAAATTATGTTGTTTGTCTCACTAGTTACGTATATTATTTATTATTTTATTTTGTAATGGATTGAGACGTTAAATAAAATACACACTAAGAAATAATTTTAATATTAATTAAAATATTTAGTTATAGATGATGAATGGAAATGTAGTGACCTTTTGATTCTATACTAAATGTAGAATTAATATTAAAATTAATTTGCTTGAGTGTGTAATCACATGCATAAATTTACTGCAATATATAATTGATGAGTTAAACTGCAATATATAATTGATGAGTTAAACTTTGTAATATTGTCTCTTTTAACAGACATGACATCGAAAAATATCATTGCTGACTTGAACAAGAGTGACAAACTGAATGGTAAAAATTATGACACCTGGAGTCGTAAAATGTGGTACGTACTCGAAGAGCAAGATGCTCTTGAAAGTATTTACCATATTATGAGTCACCTAGAGGAGGATAATACTGCCCAACACATGAGGGATTTGAAAACTTACAATATTTGAAAAAAGAAAGATTCTACTTTACATGGAATTATTGTAAGTTCACTTGATGATGATCTCATCCATGAATGTGAGCAATATCCTACTGCTCAAACCATGGGCACTTTTAATAGATGCATATGGGGATACAACTATGACTCGTCATCGACAGCTGACAATCAAGTTTAACACGTACAAAAAGCGTCATGATCACAGTGTGAAGAAATATCTAAGGGTGATGTCAAATATGATTGCTCTACTCAAAAGTTTTGGTCATGTTCTCTCATGAGCAGCAAGTTCAGGCAGTGATTCGGTCTCTTCTCAATAATTGGGAACATCTGAAGGTTAACCTGATCTACAATGATAACATCAAAACTTTTGTCGATGTTTCCCATCATGTTGAGCTTGAAGACGAGTGGCTTGGTGCTGCTAAAGTTGTACCTAATGCCTTTGTGGCAGAATCAAGTGGTACAAAGGGATCAAGCTTCAAGGCAAGAGAAACTGAAAAAATGACGGAAAGGGTAAGGAGACCGGAGAAGGATCCTCCAAGAAAAGAAACAAGCCAAATTCCAAGAAAGGAAAACAGTTCTACAAGAAGAAAGACAAGAGCAAGATGAAGTGTTATAATTGTCAAGTTCCAGGGCATTTTGCTCGTGAGTGCACTGAGCCGAAAAAGGTAGCATTGCAAAATGCATCTCTAAGTGCTATATATGTTTCTAGCACTGTTTTATTAACTGAATCTTATCCTGTGTGGATTGTAGACTCAGGGGCCACCGACCATGTGAGCCATGATAGAGAAGCATTCATAGAGTTTCGTCGAGTTCCACCTGGATCAAGGCATGTATATATGAGAAATGATGCAAAGCTTGTAGTCAAAGGGATAGGCACTTACAGAATAGACATGCGTGGTGGCCGATCTTTGATGTTGCATGACATCCTATATGTTTCACAGATTCAACAAAACTTAGTGTATGTGTCTGCTCTTCTTGATTTAGATTTCAATTTGAACTTTAGTCGCAATGGTCTTAGAATCACTCTAGACAATGTGGTTTATGGTTTTAGACATAGTTATGATGGTTTTATTGTGTTAGATTGTAATCCTTCTACGTAGAACTATATATTGATCGTTGTGTTATAGCATGTTATTCTAGTAACAATGATGTTGATGTTATTACATGGCATGCAAGATTAGGTCATATAGGGTAGGATCGAATGAATAGATTGGCTAAGGAAGGACATATGGGTTCTTTCTCTAAAATTGAAATACCAACTTGTGAAAATTATCTTGCTGGAAAGATTACACATAAGCCATTTGGAAAAATCAAGAGAGCTGATTTTCTATTGCAATTAATCCATTCTGATATATGTGGTCCAATGAATGTAAGGGCTAGGTTTGGGGTTATACATTTCATTATGTGAAATTGAGGATTTCACGCGCTTGGGTTATGTTTATTTGATTTCTCATAAATCTGAAGCACTTGAATACTTTAAGAAATATTTAAATGAAGTTGAGAATCTTAGACGAAAGGATCAAGACCTTAAGAACCGATAGAGGGTGTGAATATCTTACAAAAGAATTTGAAGAATTGTATAATGAAAATGGCATCGCTAGATATTTAACTATTCCTTACATACCTCAACAAAATGGTGTAGCAGAAAGGAGGAATAGAACACTACTGGACATGATAAGATCCATGATGGCGCATGCAAATTTACCTATCTCCTTTTGGGAAGATGCGTTATTGACTGCAACCTATATATTGAACAAAGTTCCTTCTAAATCAGTTACTTCTACTCCTTATGAGCTATGGACTGGTCATAAACTAAACTTAAAAGATTTACGACCTTGGGGTTGTGCTGCATGTATAAAAGATTCTTTTAGTAAGTTTGGCAAAATAGTTCCAAAAGGCAAGAAATGTATCTTTATAAGATATTGAGAACACTCAAAAGGGTATGTGTTCATTGGTGAATTAGATGATGGAAGTGTTATTGAGATTGAATCACGAGATGCCATATTTTATGGAAAATGATTTTCCAAAGAAGGGCGAGGTAAAGAATAAAGAACCTCTTTATGAAATGTTGAACTCAGATAATCAGCAAGTGTCTTTTAAAATAGTTGATAATCAAAATGTTCAAAATTTTATTCTTGATCCGAGTGGGAGTGGGAACTCACAATCCTTAGATCCTTCTGACGAACCTGAATTTCAACTACGAAAAAGTACTAGGAAAAATATACCCAAACATACTTATGAGATTGAAAATTATATTTTTTTGGTATCTACCACAAAAATGGATGAGCCAAAGTTTGTGACTAAGGCTTTATCGAGCCTTGGAAAAGATGACCGGATGAAAGCAGTGAAAGAAGAATTTAGAATTCCTAAAAACTAACAAAGTATGGGATCTAGTTGACCTTCCGCCTGGGCGTAGAGCCATTGGAAAAAAATGGGTTCTTAAAGTTAAACGCAAAACGGATGAGTCAATAGAAAGATACAAGGCAGGATTTGTGACAAAAGGATTTACTCAAGAGGCTGGAATAGATTATGAGGAAACATTTTCAACTGTTGTAAAATTTACCTCAATTCACTTGCTTTTGGCTATTGTTGCACATTTGGATTTGGAATTACATCAAATGGACGCGAAGACAACTTTTCTCAAGGGAGAAATAAACAAAGAAATTTACATAGAACAAACTGTAGGCTTCATCGTTAAAGGCCAAGAAAAGAAGGTCTGTAAATTGAAAACATCTTTTATGGCTTGATGCAATCTTCAAGGCAATGGTATTTAAGATTTCACAAGGAGGTGATCTTGTATAATTTCACCATGATTAGTGAAGGCCATTGCATTTATGTGAAAAAGTCCAATGGGATATTTGTAATTCTTTCTTTTTATGTGGACGATATTTTATTGGTCGGAAATAATTTGGAGTATTTGAAACCTATCAAGTCATGACTTTCGAGGTCATTTGACATGAAAGATATGAGTGATGCAGACCATATCCTTGGAGTTAAGATCCAAAGAGACCGTTCCAAAAAGTTATTGAGTCTATCTAAAAAAACTTATATAAAGAAGATTTTGGAGCTTATCGCATGAATAGTTGCAGATCCATGGATACTCCTATAGTGAAAGGTGAAACTTTAAGCTTTGATTTGTGTCCCAAGACTGAAAATAAAAAGGAAAACATGTCTCGAGTTCCATATTCAAGTGCTAACGGGAGCTTGATGTATGCTATGATGTGTACTCGCCCACACATTTGTTATGTCATAGGTCTGATTAGCATGTATATATCCAATCCTAGAAGAGATCATTGGAAAGCTGTAAAGAGAATTTTCAGGTATCTAAAGGGAACTGCAGATTTTATATATATATATATATATATATATATATATATATATATATATGTTGATTGGGCTGGTGACCGAAATGATAGAAAATCAACATCTGATTATGCTTTCTTACTTAATGGAGGTGCTATTTTATGGAAAAAATAAGAAATAAGATTGTACAGCCCTTTCGACGAGGGAAGATGAGTTCGTGGCTTGTGCTTCTGCAGTACAAGAAGCTGTTTGGTTAAAGAGATTCTTTGAGCATTTGGATATTACAAAGAACTCTCAAGGTCCCACGACTCTATATTGTGATAGTCAAGCGGCTATTGCATACACAAAAAATCCTAAGTATCACAGCAAGACCAAACATATTGACATCAAGTATAAATTTGTGAGAGATATGGTAGCAAATGGAGATAAATTTACAGTATATTCCTACGCGAAGCATGATAGCTGATCCTTTTACAAAAGCGATATCTAGAGACCTGTTTGAGAAATATGTTATGGCTCTAGGTTTGTGAAGGATATGAACATATTTATGTATTATAAAATAAATTTAGTATTATAATATGCTCATCAATATTTGACTCTTTAATTTATGCTTATGTCTCGTATGCATGTGATGATGTTTTATTGATAAAGTATGCCACACTAGTCACGAGATTGGCTCTCTAACACGAGCAATCACCTTTTACGCTAAGAATCATAAAGAGATGAGACATTATAGAACCGACAACAAGTCAAACTTACAAATTTTACCATTCGATTATGACTTATTTTGTAAGCCAGATACGAGTTTCTCCGAAAAAGTTGGATTTGAGGATTATTAAAGTGAGAAATTCGGGTTAGACATTTGGATATGTCTAGACCAAGATTTGTACGGTGTTGAATGATTAAAAGAATAAGACACACACGCTAATATAAGGTGATAACACCGAACATGTGTTTCATACCACGTGTGCTATCGACTAATGGAATAATAGAAGAATGAACTCCTGCTTCTTCATTGTACGAGATCCCAAAGAAGTTACATTAACTTTTATTGAAATACCCTTTGACCTTTTACTGTCTCTTGAAGTGCCAATCAATATTGCTACTTTAGTATGTCACTAATAGCCATGAGTGATTCGGCAATGCAGTGCATGTCTAGGAAAGCTGTTGCTTTGGAATGGAAAGATTCGTGTAAAAAGGGAAGACAACTTAAAATTTAGTAATTTAACTTGTATTCATAGGTCGACCACTATACTTACCATGAGGATATCAAATTTAATTATGGATACAAAGTTAAACATGAACTCGAGTTCACCTCTTTTGAGGATGAGGGAGATAACTAGCTACTGGAGTAGCGGTTAATGTCTGGGGTATAACGAGTAATAAGATCCTCATGTTAGTAGTTAATCCTTTCCGAATGTGATCATATTTCTACATAGATCTTTAGAATAACCTTAATGGGTTTGAAATATTTTATAGCTCTTGATGCTCGCAGGTCGCATAAAATATTTGTCCGTATGAATAACGTGTGTTATTAGAATGATATTGGTTTAGGTACAACCCACCATGAGCGAAGTGGGAGATGTTGGATTTATTTATTTTTAATTTGGATCGCGGGTCATTCCATATAGGCTGATCCGACCCATTTTTGAATGGATAAGATTAAATAACCTCTAATGAGAAGTTACTCCGCACGTTGAATTTGTGGGAGCATATGTTATACAGTTATTTTTTTTGGGTGGGAAGAGTTTTTCTTCAGAACTGCTTTCTTCCTTAACTCTGAATAAAAGGGTACAATACGTACTCTTCAAAGATACATCAAGAAGAAGAAAAATACAGAAAACACACTTCCTTTTCTCACAAGAAACACACAGAGGACACTTAGTTTGTGGAATCAAAAATTCTATTTCCAAAGTGAAATATAATCGGCGTGGAGCAATTTCTATCACACAAATTTCAACAATCTTCCTCTGCTGTTAACAAGTACACAAATTTAATATCCCTGTTACTATAATAACCATTCGAAATTTGTAGATGCTACTACTATAGAATATTAGAATGCTTTAAATTAAGAAAAGTACTTTTATAAGTTAATAGTTTTACCGGTAAAGAATATTTTTCTATATATTAGAAGAAAAAGATTTTCGACATGTCTATTTAGTGTCTTTCTAAAAATCTTGAGGATAATTCAGTCAATTAGCATAGCTCTATACGTGTAGCTTTTTGGTTTCTTTCTCAGCCACCGCATCCTTTTCCCATCTTCAGTCCCAATATTTTCTACATTATTTTTTTCCTGGATTCTAGAGCATTGTTCTCAGTTCTCACTCTTTCCCTATTGTAGCCTCTGGAATCACACGAGTTTCCTTTGTTTTTACTCGATTTTCCGTCGTTTGTCACTTCAAAAGCTTAATATATCAGTTTCAACATGTAAAAACTCGACAGAGAGATTTTGAGTATTTGGATGACCGACTTTCAAACCTCAATTTTGGATCCATTTAAGGTAATTGAGTAGTTCAACCGTTAGTTTTCTCCTCTATTTCGTTACTTTTGTTGGTTTATTTTTTACCTGTAACTATAGTTTATATTAACTGGGGTTTTGCAATTTTGGCCTACGATATTACGTTTGAATCATTTTTGATAGTATTTTTCAATTTGTGATTTTAATAGTTGAAGCTTAATTTCTAGGTTCTTTTCATGATGAGTCCAAGGACTAGGGATTTCTAATTTTTTTATTTTTTTGGACAAAAATTTGGCTTTTATTTCATCAAAAAAACTGGCTTTACATTCCTAGATTAATGCTGACCATTAATCTCATAGGCACTATTACAAAGTAAAACTATACAATACTGAAATTAATTACACGTTTCTATACTAAGGAGTATTTTTAAAAATTTTCAATTCTGCTCGTCATTTGATCTTCTTTCTGCCTTGTATGTGTATATGTATTGAAATTTCCTTGCAAATATCATCTATGTTGTATCTTCCTTTGTTAAATTTCATCGAATTCCTTTCAGGCCAGATACAATAAACAACCATTGCAAACAATGCTGTGATCATTTCTGCCCTGCAATCTTTCCTCTTTGCCATACTGCTTATCCATTTCAATTCATTCTACCAGCTTCCTATCTGTCTCGCATTGCCCGTCCAAATCAATACTCTTTTCCATAGCTTGTTTGTACTTGGACAACCAAAGTATATGTGATCAAATGTTTCCACAGTCTTTGCACAGAATACATATTCTAACTGAACTTGAATTCAAGCTTGGCAAGTCTATCCATAGTTGCTATCCTTTGATGGATAGTCAACCATAGATGGAACTTGAACCTAGGATAGATATGTTCATGTAGATGAATAATCTTCCAATCTACTTTAGGGAATTGAGGCTGCAACTGGACATATACTTTATGTATCTGAAATTTGCCTTACTTCACAAAGTTGTCCAGTGTGTTTATGAGATTTTTATGAAATGACCTCAGCTTCTGAACTTCATCCGTTGCCTTTATGATCTTCCTCACCATCCATGCTGCTGATTTGGGTGTGCTTACCTCTTCAATAAGCATGTTTTTTATGTAGTAGATGTAAGCGCATTTAATCCACAAAGTATCCTTCTTCATAGCCAAAGCCCAGAGGTGATTTAATAAAGCTGCTTTATTCCATATCTTCATATTAATCACATTCAAAACACCAGTAGCTTTAGGTTGACATATTCTATCCCGCGTAATCAGTGCTTTCCTAGAGTAATCAGTTGAGCCGGTCCACAAGAAGGTTCTACATATAGTCTCTATCATCTTCATGATTTTTTTTGGCAATAAGAAAATTTGAGCTCAATACATTTGTATTCCAAATAACACTAATTTTATGAGTTGAATGCTACCTGAGTATGAAAGCATCCTAGCGGACTAGCATCTTACTCTCTCTGTAATCTTTTCAATCAGAGGCAAACGTTGATGAATGTTCAGTTTTCTTGCAGACAGTAGAACTCTCAGATATTTAAAAGGTATACTACCCTTTTCATATCCAGTACACTCAATCAGTTGTTCCTTTATATGCTGTGCTACACCAGCAATATAAATAGAACTTTTTTCTGCACTTGCCTGCAATCCTGATGCATTTGAAAACCTCTTAAAGGTCTCCTGAATTATAGTAATTTATTGTGTGTCATCCCCGCAAAACATTAACAAATCGTTAGCAAAACAAATGTGTGTCACTCCAGCTTCTTGCTCTTTGGATGAAATTTGAATTCCTTCTACATAGCTAGTTAATTCATCTCCCTCTGCAAGTATTCCATTGCAATCACAAAGAGGTAAAGAGACATTGGATCTCCTTATCTTATACCTCTCTTAGTGGGGAAAGGTCTAGTGAATCCTCCATTCAGTACTAGAGAATAGGACACTGTTGTCACACACTCCATTATTCATACGATGAATTTCTGAGGGAAGCCAAGATCTGTGAGCATATATCCAAGGAATTGCCAGTCCAATGAATCATATGCTTTCCTTAAGTCAACCTTGAGTACACATCTTGGAGATAAGCATTTCCTATTGTAACCATTGAATAACTTATGGCTAAACAGTATATTATCCACAATGCTCCTCCCTTCTATGAATGCAGACTGGGCTTTCCCAATTATACCTTCAATTACCTTTTTGATCATTTTAGTCAGAAGCTTGGCAATGATTTTATAAACAGTAGTACAACAAGCAATTGGTCTATAGTCTTTCACAGTTGTAGGTGCGGGAACTTTTGGAATCAATGTTATGGCCGTGCAATTCCATGCTTGTTTCATCTTGCTTGTTTGAAAAAAGAACAGTACAACATCATATACATCCTGTCTCACTTCTTCCCAGTGCCTTTTAAAGAACTCTATTGGAAATCTATCAACTCCAGGGGTTTTATCATTTGGCATATCTTTCACTGCTTCATCAATCTCTTTATATGTTACTTCCTTTAGTAGATCCTGTTGTTGTTCCAATGACAAGCACACTCCTGCTTTGATGAATTTGGTATTAGGACATGGTTTAATCCTAATGTCAGTTCCCATAAGCTGCTTAAAAAAGGTAATGAATTCTTTTTCTACATCTTGAGATTCTATGACTCTAGCTCCCATATCATTATACACAATAGTAATTGAGTTTTTACTTGCTCTGACTTCAACTGTGCATAGAAATATTTGGAGTTTGAGTCCCCATAGTCTATCCAGTTTACTCTTTCCTTCTGTTTTAGAATTCTTTCTTCTATTATACTCTTTGTCTAGTTCCTGCAAGGTCTACTTTTCCTTCTCAATCAGATCCTGATTAAAGGGATCAAGCTTCAAATTAATCTGAGTGTATTCCAGCTGCTGTCTTATTTGATTCAATCTTTTCTCATGGCTTGTCATCTCCCTATTTAATCCTTTAGTCTCAGCTTTCAGTTTTTATAACTTTTGCCATATGCTGTCCATTGGGTAATTTCCTAGCTTCTGCTTTCATACTGTATTCACCAAAGGTTGGAATTCCTTGAGTTCCATTGTTACCATATACAACTTGAATGGCTTAGGATATATATTCTTCCTTCTCCATATTTGGACCACTATAGGTAGATGATCTAATACCTAGGTTCTAGGTAATCAACTTCCACATGCCCATATTCCTTGATCCATTCAAAGTTCCCAAAGACCCAGTCAATCTTACTATATACACTATCATCTGCATGCTGCTTGTTGCACCAAGTATAGAAACAACCCTTTGTCTTCAATGGGGTCAGTTGCATAGAGTCAATACAATCCCTAAATTCTTTCACCTCATTCATAGTAACTGGTTATTCTAACCTATTATCAGTGGTTAGGACATTGTTGAAGTCACCACTTATGAGCCATAGAAGTTGAACCTGCCCTATACCAGTTGTAAGTCCCACCATAAATTTGCTCTTTCCTATAGTTTATTTCTAGCATACACTATTGTCAACATAATCTGGTATTCAGTCACTGAGTCACTCACTTTACAATAAATGAATTTTTCATGAACTTGAACTATGTTGACTGAAAGATTGGTCTTCCACAATACCCAAATTCTACCATTCTCAGCCTTTGTATAGTTGCCGCAGTATCCCCAATCCTTTGCTACCTTATACAGGATCTTTTTTGCTTTTTTTTTCTTTGACTCTAGTTTCCAAACATCCTAAAATGTCTATCTTATTCTTCTGCAGAAAGTTTTTCAATTCTTTCTGCTTATAGGGCTTGTTCAGCCTCTTATGTTCTAAGTACTAATGATCATGGTGGGTATTATCTGGGGTCTGGATTCAAACCCCCTCCATGTGCATATGTTTTTTCATATTCCTCCAATACTCTGAATCTATTAGCATTGCTAACTTCAATAATTTCACCATGTCGATCTATTGAAGTATGCTGTCTTTCAGTGCCATCATCTCTGTGTATCATCCTTCTTCTTTGATCTGTATCAGCTTCAGAGTTTTGTTTCCTTTGTCAACATCTATTGGAGGTTGAATTTCAGTCACCTCATCCTTCCTCTCTTCTTATTCTTGCTGATCCTTTGGCTTATATTCATGAACAATTCTCCTCCTTCTGCCTCTATTTCTTCTCTTATGGGCTTTGAATTCAGCATCTTCTTCCTGCTTACTTAGCTTCCAGCATTCAGAAACATCATACCCAAACTGAAAACATTTATTGCAGAATTTTGGCTTACATTCATATATAATATCCTATTGTTTTATACCATTGGGAGTCATAATTTCAACAGTCTCTACCAATAGCTTTGTTATGTGAACTTTCACTAGCGCTCTTACATAAGAGATTTTGCTCAATTCAGCTGTGTACTTGTCTATATACATTGGCATACCAACTATACTGGCAACCCTACTTAAAGCATCAGCAGTCCAATAACCAGCCGATAAACTAGGAAAGTGAATCCACAGTGGAATAGTAGTGATACATTTAGGATCAAAATGGAAATCTCTCTCCCAATTCTATAAGATAAATGGCTTGTTATGGTAACAATTGTATCTCTATCCTCCACAGTTGTGAATCAAAAAATATAATAGCCATCATAGTGATATAGATATGGGGCTTAGACACAAAATCCCAAATTGTTTCTACATAACTCACCATAGATTTCTCATACGAAGCATCTCCCACTACATAGCCAATTAGAGCAGTTTCCCAATAATCCTTCAGCTCACTCACATCATCTTCCTCTATTTGAAGGACCATTTTGCCATCCCTATGACTTGGTGGAAAATATTCTAATCTCATCCCCATATGAGAGTTCGATTCTATTCTCGAAGCTCCTTTGCATGTACTGTCTTCTACACCCCTATTTATACATTTGTTGCAAGATCTAGATCTGGAGTTTGCTTTGAAGATCCAGCCCCAGAGAATTGTAGTCGTTTTGGACTTGTTGGTAGCTGATCCTTACACTTCTGAGCTTCCTTTGTTGGATTTTTAATTTTACTGTTCCACTGGTTACTGTTCCTCTCTTCCGTTCCATTTAGCTCACTTTCCTTACTAATTGGTTGAAAATGAGCTGGTAAGAAACTTTCAAACATTAACGGAGTGATAGTCTACATCATCCAGTTCACCGATGTTGTAGCAGCGGTTGCCGGAGCTGCTTGCTTGAGTCTCCTAGCCATCATGGTGCACGTTAGCCTGCCTTGGCTTATCGTGCGCTAAGAGCATTGTGAATTAGAATCATTATGGGGCTTTCTAATTAATTTGCTCTATGCTATTTGGAACAGACCTAATTGATCAATCACCTTGTACAAAGGAGCACTCAGTTATACAGTAAGTTCATCTTAAGTAGAAAAATAGAAGTGCTTACAGGGGTTTCTGCTTTGTATATTTCACATACACTCATCGGATTTTAATTTTGGGAATTGGTTAAAAAAAATTAGTTATTTATCTATAGTCCTGTATCAAACTTTATGTGATGTTAGATTTTGACGGTATCAAGCTATTTGAAAGAGATTACTATGTTAGGACCTCAAATCAACTTCATAATATATTGTTGGTGATATATCTTGAGTAGATAATACATGTCTTACAAAAGATTAACCATTTCCATGCACAAAAAATGAATTAGAATCATGAATCATCATCAATGTTTGCATAATTGCTTATCGGTATTAGAGATGACCAAGAATTAGTAGTTCTTTTGCATTTCTACCAAATAAACAAGGTTGTTTGCACATGCATTTTAGAAGCAATGGAATGGCTAAGATTTCAGCTACTGTTAAGCTTGATTTTTTTTAATTATGGGAAAGTTGTTGAGAATCTAGGGTTTAGATCTGTTGAGCTTCGTGTTTATTGATTATGGGGAAAAGTTCAAGGGCTAAGTAGTTATTTTATGGGAGACATATTTAAGGAGGAAATGATATGCGATTATATTGGAGGTTTAAGAGCTGAACGGTGTAAGAACTCTGTTAAATATGATTTGAAATAGATTTTGTTTATGATAAAGTGATTAATGATTGAACAACAATTCTGCTACTGTGATAAGAAGCGGAAGATTCCTTCTAAAAAAGAAATAGAACAAGAGTTTAAAAATCCCATAGACTGCGTAGTACACAAAAGAAGTAATAGAAGGTTCATTAGGAAAAAGGTAGAAATCAACTCATATCTCCATCATCAAACTAAGGAGAACGGGTACTTATGCATATCATTTTCCCTTTCAGACAATATTATAATTAAAATAAGAGAACCGTATAAATTGGCGCTTTCAGTAACTAAGATAGATACTTACAGGGGTTGTATCTAAAGAAGAGATTGGTGCCTAGCTAGCTCGTTCCAAAGAAGTATCCTATTATTAGATGCTACCAATGATGACAAGAAAAGCTTGTGGCTGCCACATTCAACAATAAAGGTAGATGTCATAACTGCTGCTTCTTTGGGATGGAGTAGATAGAGGTAACTCTCATCTTTTTTGCTCACTATACTTTGACAAAATTACTAGATTTTATATTTTTAGTTGAAGACTTATGCAGGCTTGGTTTTAGTATCTTAAACCTCAGGCATCTAAAACTGCAATTGATAAGTATCGTTGTATACTCGCTTTCTCTATTGGTTTTATACTAAATTATCAGATAATCATCTTATGGAAGTACAAAACTTTGGCTTGAAATTCCCTTTCTTTTCATACATTTATACCTAATTTTTGATATTTGATGACAATGTTGTCAAAGGCTTATCTAAGGCATGCTTAAGCCCTGAAGCCCAAAAAAGCTCATGGAGGGTGCTTCCCCTCGCTTAAGCGGTGGTTTAGTAAATGCAAGGCTGGTGTTATTAAAGGAAAAAAGCGCAACAAAAAATTCTAAGGTTCGTTGGGGCTTTAAGCGCAAAGCGCAAATAAAGCCTGAGCTTCAATGAAAAAAGGTGCAACGACAGAAAAAGTAAAAATATGTATGTAGTCCAAGACTAATAATTATGATCATGAATAACAAATATATGGATAAAAAAATTATAAAAAATTCACGATAAAATAAAATATCAATTTTTTAAGGCCGCCTTTTTCAAGATTACACTCATTGGCAAGGAAAAGTATGCCTTAAAGTTTTGATGCTATATTAAAGCACCCACAAAGCGATGCGAAGTGCTCAACGTGTTTTGAGCCTCGCTTCCGGGCTTAAATGCACCTTTGACAACACACTAAGGCGTGAACACTCATTTTCCATGAATTCTGTCTTGAATCAAACAATACTAATGTCACGACTCAAATTTCCTGCCGTCGGGATCATGATGGCGCCTACTAGTGAAAGCTAGGCTAGCTAACTATTCCGATTAATTTACCCTTTTCATTTTTAATCTCTTAACAATTACAAATTAAAATATAATAAACCGCGAAATAATAATGTAAAAGAACGAAATTTAACAATTTAAGCTAATACCATTACGAATCCATAATAATAAACCACCCAGAACTGGTGTCACAATCTTACGGACTATCTAAGAAAAATTACAAGTAGGGTCTAGACATAGAAAATACATGTCTGTCTCTGAAATAGAAAAGAATAGAAAGAAACAAAATAGGAAGGGGACGCCAAGGCCTGCGGACGCCTGCAGGATTACCTCGGGTCTCCGATGGACTGAAGGCAGCAATCCCTAGCTAAGGTCCATATGCTTTAGTACCAAGATCTGCACAAAAGAGTGCAGAGTGTAGTATCAGCACAACCGACCCCATGTGCTGGTAAGTGTCGAGCCTAACCTCGGCGAAGTAGTGACGAGGCTAGGACACAACAATTAACATAACCTGCAGTTAAACAGTATCTAGAAGAATAAAAGTAATAGACACAATTCAAAAGTAACGGGGAGGGGTAACATGCTGTGGGGGAATACTAACATAAAGAGTTACAGAAATAATGGAATGAAACAATTAAGGCACTTGAACCAATAACAATAAGAAATCTTAACAAACTGGCAATAAATGCACAGCATCACCCTTCGTGCTTTTACTCTCAATCCTCACCAATGCAATCAAATAATGAAAATGTGCATGGCATCACCCTTATGCTTTATCTCTCTTCCTCGCCATATAAGTATTAGAAATGTGCACGGCATCACCCTCCTTCTTTATCTCTCTTCCTCGCCATATAAGTATTAGAAATGTGCACGGCATCAATATCAATGTAAATGTACACGGCATCACCTTTCGTGATTTATCACTCTTTCCTCACCAAATGCATAAGTATGAATGTGCACGGCATCACACTTCGTGTTTTATCACTCTTTCCTCACCCAAACAATAGCAACAACAACATCATGTAAGGGAATCAACAATAAGAATAAATACATGCCGGCAAGGGAATCAACAATACGAATTAAATACGTCCCGACAAGGGAATTAACTATTACCAAACTCGTACCAATAATTAAATTCACAAACGAACCTCAAATGGAGCCAATACTCAACAATAACCAAATACTAAGAAGATAATCACAAGCCTTGCTCAACATGTATAATCAACAATTTAAGCAATTGTAATACTTATTAAGAAACACAACGGTCATAATTTAAGATTCATCGGTATGCTTGACACCAATGTATAGATAATCGTTACCACACCTATAAATCGTACACTACACTAGCACATAGCAAATAAGGCACAACACATATTCCCTCAAGCTAAGGTTAGACCAAACACTTACCTCGAACTTCCACGGCAAAACTCAAGCCTTAAACACCGCTTTTCCTTTAGAATTCGCCTCCAATTTACTTGTATCTAACCCAAATTAATTTAACAATATCAATAAATTGCAAAGAATTCGAATCAAATACTTAATTATAGATTTTATATCATTTTTCCCAAAAAGTCAAAAATCGGCCCCGGGCTCGCTTGGTCAAAACTCGAGGTTCGGACCAAAATACGATCATCCATTCACCCACGAGCCCGAATATGCAATTAGTTTTGAAATCCAACCCTAAAAAGAGGTTTAAATTTCAATTACTCAAAAATTCCTAACTCTACCCAAATTCCCAATTTCTATCATAAAAACCCTAGATTTTTGGATGAAGATTGATGAAATGCAAAGGGAAATCGAAAGAAAAAGGTTTAGAATCATATACCAATACTTTGGGGAAGAACTTACTTCTTCAAAATTGCCTCAATGCTCTCTAGTTTTGAAAATATGAAAATGTGGGCTAATTCCCGATTTTGCTACTGTTTTAAGTGCTGGGCGACAGTGTTCATCGCGTTCGTGTGAGCACTGTCGCATTTGTGAAGAGCTGCCAGTTGAGGACTTATGCGAACGCAGGAGAAGCTTCACGTTCACGAAGGCTTAGCTCAGCCCTGCCTTCGTGTTCGCGATAAATGGATCGCGTTTGCGTAGTTCTCCCTAGGTTCCCTGACCAACCCATCCTAAAGCTATGTGTTCGCGATTGACCGGTCGCATTTGCGTAGAGTAGTCCGCCCAATACTCTGCGTTCCCGACCTTGGTCTCGCGTTCGCATAGGGTAAAATCCTCCCCATCCCTGTTTCCCTTTCGCGATCGTGAGAGTGACTATGCGATCGCGAAGCATGATGCATCAGACACTAGAAGCAACAATCATACCAGATTTTCCCAAGTCAAATACACCCAGAAGCCTACCCGAAACTCACCCTAGCCCTCGAGGCTCCAAACTAAACATGCACGCAGCCCTAAAAGTATCATACGGACTTGCTCGTGTGATCAAATCACCAAAATAATACATAGAACTACAAGTTTAGCATCAAAATCAAAGAAAAATTTCAATAACTCTTAAGTTTCTAATTTCACAACCGAGGGTCCGATTCACGTCATATGAATATCGTTTCTTACCAAATTTTATACGCATAACTTAAATACCATATTTAACCTGTACTAGGCTCCTAAACTAAAATACAGGCACAATACCATAAAATTCAATCACATTTAAATTTCCAAAAACTCTTATAATTTCAATTAAACAATTTTCTTCAAAAAATTATTTCTCGGGCTTGGGACTTCGAAATTTAATTCTAGGCATATGTCCAAGTCCCATATTTTTCTACGGACCTTCCAGGACCGTCAAATCAGGGGTCCGGATCCTTTCACCCAAAAAATGGTTAACTTAAATTCAATTTTAAAGGCAAAATTAGCATTTTCCTCAAATTTTCACATAAAAGCTTTCCGGATTTACGCTCGGACTGCGCATGCAAATCGAAGTGAGATAAAAGGAGATTTTTAAGGCTTGAAAATATAAAATTGACTTTTAATCAAGTACAACTAAATAACAAATATAATTGGCAAATAAGAGTATTAGTTCTTAGGGGAAACATTATGAGTGAATTTGTTATTTTTTCCTAAATTATATATATATATATATATATATATATATATATATATATATTTATATATATATATATATTTTCCCTTCATTTCGCCTATTTTCTTACTAAAACGTACACTTAAATTGCGCTTTGGGTTTGAATCCCCAATACACATAGAATGTTTTTAGAGCTTTTAGCCTTTGACAACACTATTTAATGAATGCAAATCTTATTTTTGGCCAATCAAACATAATACCCTTTTGCTCTTCATTTTTTGGGGATTTTACTTCTCCATTTTTCTGTTGATCTTTCCGAGTTTTATTCACTTTATTCCTTCCGCTTTTTTCTATTTTTATCTTAAATTTTTGTGTGCTAACAAGACTTCATCATATTCTCGTGTGCTGCCTTGGACTTATGTGTCTAAATATACTATCTTGATATTATTTGTTATCGGTACTATCTTGCTTTTCTTTGTTGTTATCTCCGATTTAGCTTTATAACTATTTGTCTTGCTATCACTTGCTATCAGGGCCTCATTCACCTTTTTTAGCTGAGGGTCATTCGGAAACAGTCTCTCTACCCTTCCAGGGTAAGGATAAGACTGCGTACATCCTACCCTCCCCAGACCCCACTTGGTGGGATTATACTAGGTAGTAGTAGTAGTTGTTGTTGTTATCCTAAATTTTTATTAACATATGAACGTTGCGGTTGTTTGTAAAATATTATACATGCTCAGGGTAATATACCATACGCATGAAACAATGTATATCCTCAAACTGATTTTTACCTCCCACCCTCCAAGAGCTCTCCAAGTGTGACGACCCGGCCGATCGTCTCATGAGTTACCGCTCCATTTTCCCCATTTCTATTTCTATTTGTCTTAATTATAGGTTTTAAATGTGATCGGGTTAGTTGGCTCGGGTTCGAAAAGGTTTTGAGAAGGTTTGAGATACTTAGTCTCTTTTAAGAGGCTTGAGTTAGAAAAGTCAATCGGATGTTGACTTATGCGTTAGAGGGCTCAGATGTGAGTTTCGATGATTTGAATAGCCTCGAGAGATGATTTGGGACTTAGTAGTATGATCGGAATGTGTTTTGGAGTTCCGGAGTAGATTTAAGCTTGAATCGGCAAAATTGAGTTTTTGGCGTTTTCCGGCTGATAGTGAGATTTTGATATAGGGGTCAGAATGGAATTTCAAGAGTTGCAGTAGCTTCATTTTATCATTTGGGATGTGTGTGCAAAATTTTAGGTCATTCGAGCGTGGTTTGGTTGGGTTTTTGATCAAAAGTGGAATTTTGAAGTTTTTAGAAACTTAGGCTTAAATCTGATGTGTTTAGGATGATTTGATGTTGTTTGAAGTGTTTTGATGATTGAAACAAGTTTGAATAAGGTATTAGGATATGTTGGTACTTTTGGTTGAGGTCCCGGGGGCCTCGAGTGAGTTTCAGGTGGTCAATCAGATCATTTTTAAGTTAAGAAATTGCAGAAATTGCAGGTTCAGCAGTTGCAGGTATTTACTCTTCGCATTCGCGAGAGGACCCTCGCATTCGCGAAGAGTCAGCTGAGGGAGGAGGAAATTTAACCTTCACGTTTGCGAGGCAGGTGATGCGTTTGCGAAGGGTTGCGAGATTGTGCATCGCGTTTGCGGGCGTGTAGTCGCATTCGCATAGAAGGAATTTAGAGGTGGAGCTTCAGTGAAATTAACCCATCACGTTCGCGATGGATGGAACGCGTTCGCGGAGGTTCATCTGGGTAGAGCATAGTGTTCGCGAGGGTCTGGTCGCATTCGCGTAAAAGGAATTTGGTCAAAGTTATTTTTGTGCTTCGCAAATGTGGGGCTTTGACTGTGTTCGCGATGAAGGAATTTCAATAGCTGGGCAGAATGTTTTAAAAAACCAGTTCCACGACTTTGAACCCTTATACACTATTTTTGAACGGGAAATAGAGATTTTAGGTGATTTGGAAGAGGGAAAATCATTGTTCTTCATTGAAGTAGGGATTTTGGACCCTAAAACTTGATTATTTGTGATTAAGGAATGAAAATATCAGGGCAAATTCATGAAAATCAGTAGAAAAAGGTGGAGTTAGTGCTTGGGATTATGAGACTTTCTAGGGATGATTTGAGAGGTCAAACGAACTTCGATTTTTGAGTTCTTTATATGTACGGACTTGTGAGATGATGAAGAATATTTTGGTACAAAGTTTGCCCAGTTTTGGGATACGGGCCTAGGGGTCGGGTTTTGATCGATTTCGGGTACTGTGCTTAAAATCGATATTTTTCAATTGGAATTCATTCGTTTAGCATAATTTAATGATAAAAATATGATATTGGTAGATTTGGAGAACTCGGAAGTCGTTTCGAAGGGCAAAGGCATTGCAAGCTAGATTTCGGGATGGATTGAGGTGAGTAATAATTTTAAATGCAGTCCTGAGGGTATGAAACCCTAGAATTTCACAGCGTACGACTATATTGATGTGACTTGCGCGCTATATGACAAGCGTGGGATAGAGAAACGTTGGGGATTGTGACTTATTCCATTCCGAATGATTATTTTGCTGCGTATTTGATAGTTAATTATTTAATATTATTATATTTTAGGCTAAATGCCATGTGTGGGCTTCATGCCAGCTGTTTGAACCCTTAGGAGATTTTTAAATGATATTTTCCTCGCTGATTGATTTCATACTGGTATTCAGTCATACTATATTTTACTATTTTAAAAACTCAGTTGTATTATTCTATTTTAAACATATTAAATGATATTTTCAAAGGTATTTGAGCTGAGCTTCATATTTTACTGTGGCCCGAGGGGCTTATGAGATTCTGACTGAGTAAGGCCAAGGGCCTGTGTTGTGAGGATACATTTGGGTCGGGCTGCACGCCGTAGCAGTGATACATTGATTATAATAATGAGGCCGAAGGGCTGAAATTGTATGCCACGAGGTGGCTTGAGATTTATATGAGGCCGAGAGCCTGTTTATGATACCACGAGATGGCTTGATATTGCGCTTGGGCCATAAGGGGCCCCTCCCGGAGTCTGTACACCCCCAGTGAGCGCGTGGACCCATTGTGATTTGAGATATAGCCCGAGGGGCTAGTATTGTTCTGTGACATTGTCCGAGGGGTCGATTCTATTGTTACTATGCCTAAGGGGTAGTTATTATGTGTTTACCTTTTTAGTTGTTTTTTTTCCTTGCATGTTTTTTAACTGTTTAAAAGATGTTATCAGATTTCACCGCTTTATTATAATTACTGATTTGTTAGGCCTCTTGTAGCTTAATGTTGTGCCTTACGTGATTTTATATTACTCAGTCTTCATTTATTTTTATTATTCACTGAGTTGGAAGAACTCACTTTACTCCCTTCTCCCCCGTGTGCAGATTCGCGCACTACAGGTCCTGCTCCTAGGGGTTGATAGTTCAGCAGGTCTTCAGAGATTTACTAAGTAGCTTCTTGGCGATTCGAAGCCAAGTGCATTCTGTCTCTATTTCAGTTTTCTTTTGATTTATTTACGTAGTAGTGGACTAGACTCTAGACTCTTAGTATTGTTTTAGATTCTCATGACTAGTGATACCTCGATGTAGGGTTGTGTTGGTTCATTTTATTTATGCAACTTATATTGTTAGTTTTGGGATTTATTTATATTAAATACCTTGGTTTATTATTTTAACTGCTTAAGGTGAATTACAAGTGTGTCGGCTGGCCTTGTCTTCACGAGAGGCGCCATCACGACCAGGTTTGGGTTTAGGGCCGTGACAAGTTAGTATCAAAGCCTAGGTTACATAGGTCTCACGAGTCATGAGCAGGTTTAGTAGAGTCTCGCGGATCGGTACGGAGATGTCTGTATTTATCCTCGAGAGGCTACAAAACCTTTAGGAAAATTCCATATTCTTGAAATTCTTGTCATGCGAAGTTGTTGATCCGAATACTAAACTTCTTTTATCCTATTCTCTCACAGATGGTGAGGACACGCTCTACCGGTCAGGACGGACGACCACTAGTACCACCAGCAGGAGCCACTAGAGGCCGAGGAAGTGGCCGAGGACGTGGTAGGGGTAGAGGTACAGCCCCCGCAGCAGCTAGGACAGCACCAGCAGACCCACCAGCTGCCCCAGTTTAGGGTCAGGTCCCAGTGGTAGACGCTCTAGCAGCACCAGCTCAGGCACCAGTTGTGCCCATTATGATTCCGGGTCTTAAGGAGACTCTGGCTCAGATATTGATAGTATGCACTAGCCTTGCTCAGGCGGTTGCAGTTTCTAATGCCGCAGCTACTTCTCAGGTAGGGGGAGGCTCTCAGACTCCCGCTACCCGTACACTTGATCTGGTGGTTCAGGGAGTGTAGACACTGGAGGCACCACTAGCCTAGCCGGTGGCAGCTGTTCAGGGTTATGTAGCTCCTGTTATACCGGAGGTGAGCAGCATAGATTGGAGAGGGTTGGAAGACTCCAGCCTCCTACTTTCAGTGGTGCAGCGGGCGAGGATGCCCAGGTTTTCTTAAATAGATGTCAGCGGATTCTTCGCACTGCGGGTATTCTAGAAACCAGCGGGGTCGCATTTACAACCTTCCAGCTTACTGGAGCTGCGTTCACTTGGTGGGAGGCATATGAGAGGTGTAGGCCTATTGGTTCGGCACCTCTGACTTGGCAACAGTTCTCCCCCTATTTCTAGAGAAGTATGTCCCACAGTCCCATAGGGAGGAGCTGCGGAGGCAGTTCAAGAAGCTACGACAGGGGAAGATGACAGTTACCCAGTATGAGATAAGGTTCTCGGAGTTGGCTCGACATGCTATTCGGCAGGTTGCCACTGAGAGAGAGAGGATCAGGAGGTTTGTTGATGGCCTCACTTACCAACTTTGGGTTCTTATGACCAGGGAGAGGGTGTTAGGTGCTACATTCAAGGGGTTATGGATATTAATCGAGAGATTGAGTCAGTTTGTCGCCAGGAGCGCGAGGAGAGGGAGGCTAAGAGGCCTAGAGGACATGGTATTTTTGGGGTGCTCCTTCGAGGGGCCAGTTTCAGCACGGCAGAGGCTGACAGTTCCAACTTTGTCAGTCAGCTCGCCTAGGTTATCGTGGGGCATCTTCAGGCCACAGTTCTCACAGTTCTTAGCAGGGCCATTTTTCACTTAGTGCACTTCCAGCCTAGGGTTCTTCCCGTGCTCTATCGATTTAAGATTCTTTTACATCAGGGGCATCTGCTAGTCATACCAGTGCTAGGGGTTCCCATCAGTCCCCGTCTCCAGCTCTCGGGAGTTGTTATGAGTGTGGAGAGATGGGCCACTTGTGGAGGCAGTGCCCTCGTTGTTCTAAGCAAAGGTGTCAGTCATCAGCCTCAGCCCCAGCCCCAGCCACTTTACCACCTACACAGCCAGCTAGGGGTGGGGGACAGTCATCTAGGGGTCTCCCCAGAGGGGGAGATCGAAGGTGGCCATGCTCTCTTCTATGCACTTACAGCTAGGCCTGATGCGATTGCTTCAGATGCACTGATTACAGGTATTATCTTTGTCTGCCGCAGAGATGCTTCTATGTTATTTGACCCTGGTTCTACTTTCTCTTATGTGTCATCTTATTTTGGTGAGTCCCTTGTTTCTTCTATCCATATTTCTATGCTGGTGGGTGATACTATTGGGGTAGACCGTGTGTACCGGTTGTGTATTATATCTATTGGGGGTCTGGAGACCCAAGTGGATCTATTGCTATTGTGTATAGTGGACTTCGATGTTATTCTAGGCATGGACTGGTTATATCTGTGCCGGGATATTCTGGACTATCATGCTAAGATAGTGACTTTGGTTATGCCCGGTGTGCCACGGATTGAGTGGCCAGGTTCGATCGATTATGTTCACAGCAAAGTGATTTCTTTCTTAAAGGCCCAGCGTATGGTTGGGAAAGGTTGTCTTTCATATCTGGCTTTTGTGAGGGATGTCAGTGTAGAGACTACCAGTATTGAATCTATTCTGGTTGTGAAAGATTTTTCTGATGTATTTCCTGTAGACCTGCCGGGTATGCCGCTGGACAGGGATATAGATTTCGGTATTGACCTGGTTCTGGGCATTCAGCTCATTTTTGTTCTACCATATCGTATGGCACCAGCGGAGCTGAAGGAGTTAAAGGAGCAGCTTCAGGAACTTTTAGATAAATGGTTCATTTGTCCTAGTATGTCACCGTGGGGTGCGCCGGTTCTCTTTGTGAAGAAGAAGGATGGCACGATGAGAATATGTATTGATTACAGGCAGTTGAACTAGTGACAATTAAAAACAAGTATCCTTTGCCTCGTATCGATGATTTGTTCGACCAACTTCAAGGAGTGAGAGTATTTTCTAAGATTGATCTCTGCTCAGGTTATCACCAGTTGAAGATCAGGGAATTAGATATTGTTAAGACAATTTTCAGGATCCGATATGGTCATTATAAGTTCTTGGTGATATCTTTTGTGCTGACCAATGCCCCATCAGCATTCATGCACTTGAAGAACAGTGTGTTCCAGCTGTACCTCGACTCGTTTGTCATAGTCTTCATTGATGATATTTTGTTGTACTCGCGTAGTCAGGAGGAGCACGCGGAGCATTTGAGAATGGTGTTACTGAGGTTGAGAGAGGAGAAGTTTTATGCAAAGTTCTCCAAATACGAGTTCTGACTCAGTTCAGTGGCCTTCTTGGGGCACGTGGTGTCCAGCGAGGGTATTCAGGTGGACCTGAAGAAGATAGATGCGGTTCAGATTTGGCCCAGACCGTCCTCAGCTATGGAGATTTGTAGTTTTCTTAGTTTGGCAGGTTATTATCGTCAGTTTTTTTAGGGATTCTCATCTATTGCATCGATCTTAACCAAGTTGACTCAGAAGGGTGTTTCATTTCAGTGGTTTGATGAGTGTGAGGAGAGCTTTCAAAAGCTCAAGACTGCCTTGACCACAACTCTAGTGCTAGTATTGCCATCAGCCTCAGGTTCTTATACCGTATATTGTAATGCTTCGAGAGTTGGTATTGGGTGTGTTCTGATGCAGGAGGGTAGAGTTATTGTTTATGCTTCTCGTCAGTTGAAGCCCCATGAGAAGAACTACCCCATTCATGATTTGGAGTTGGTTGCCATTGTTCACGCATTGAAGATCTGGAGGAATTATCTGTATAGAGTGTCTTGTGAGGTGTACTGATCATCGTAGCCTCTAAACTTGTTCAAGCAGAAAGATATCAATTTGAGGCAACAGAGGTGGTTGGAGTTTCTTAAGGATTATGACATTACTATTTTATATCACCGGGGGAAGGCCAATGTAGTGGCCGACGCTTTGAGCCGAAAGACGGTGAGTATGTGGAGTCTGGCATATATTCCAGTTGGGGAGAGACCTCTTACAGTTGATGTTCAGGCTTTGGCTAATCGGTTCGTGAGGTTGGATATTTCGGAGCCTATTGGGGTATTGGCTAGTGAGATTTCTTGGTCTTCCCTAGACGAGCGCATCAAAGAGCCACAGTATGATGATCCACATTATTTGTCTTTAAGGACAGAGTTCAGTATGATGATGCCAGGTATGTGACTATTGGTGATGATGGAGTGTTAATTCTGGAGGAGGCCCATAACTCGCGGTATTGAATTCATCTAGGAGTTGCAAAGATGTATCAGGATACGAGACAACATTATTGATGGAGAAGAATGAAGAAAGATATTGTGGGATTTGTAGCTCGGTGTCTCAATTGTCAGCAAGTGAAATATGAGCATCAGAGACCGGGTGGCTAGCTTCAGCGGATGGATATTTCAGAGTGGAAGTGGGAGCGGATCACTATGGACTTTGTAGTTGGACTCCCATAGATCATGAAAAAGTTCGATGCTATTTGGGTGATTGTGGATCGGCTGACCAAGTCTGCGCAGTTCATACCTATCTGCACTACTTATTCTTTAGAGTGATTTGCAGAGATATATATCCGAGAGATTATTCGGTTGAATGGTGTCCCAGTTTCAATCATTTTAGATCAGGGCACTCAGTTTACTTCACAGTTTTGGAAGTCTGTACAACGAGAGTTAGGTACTCAAGTTGAGTTAAGCATAACTTTTCACCCTTAGACGGACGGACAGTCCGAGCGCACTATTCAAATATTGAAGGATATGTTACGTGCTTGTGTTATTGAGTTTGGATGGTCATGGGATTAGTTCCTACCGCTCGCGGAGTTTGCTTATAATAACAGCTACCAGTCAAGTATTCAGATGGCTCCATATGAGGCTTTGTATGGGAGACGGTATAGATCTCCAGTGGGTTGGTTCAAGTCAGGCGACGCTAGGATATTGGGTACAGATTTGGTACAGGATGCTTTAGACAGGTAAAGGTGATTCAGGAAAGGCTTCGTACAGCGCAGTCGAGACAAAAGAGCTATGCTGACAGGAAGGTTCGTGATGTGTTCTATATGGTGGTGAGAAGGTTCTGTTGAAGGTTTCACCCATGAATGGTGTTATGAAGTTTGGAAAGAAGGGTAAATTAGTTCCACAGTTTATTGGACCTTTTGAGGTACTTCGAAGGATTGGGGAAGTGGCTTATGAGCATGCCTTGCCACCCAGCCTGCCAGGTATGCATCCAGTATTCCATGTTTCTATGCTCCGGAAGTATTTTGGGGATCCGTCTCATGTTCTGAATTTCATCACGGTTCAGTTGGATGTTGATTTGAATTACGATGTGGAGCCAGCAGCTATTTTGGAGCATCAAGTTCGAAAGTTGAGGTCAAAAGATATAGCTTCGGTGAAGGTGCAGTGGAAAGGTCGGCCCGTGGAGGAGGCTACCTGGGAGACCAAGCAGGACATGCGGAGCAGATATCCTCAACTATTTGAGACTTCAGGTACGTTTCTTGACTTGTTCGAGGATGAACGTTTATTTAAGAGGGGGAGGATGTGACGACCCGATCGGTCGTCTCATGAGTTACCTCTCCGTTTTCCCCATTTCTGTTTCTATTTGCCTTAATTATTGGTTTTAAATGTGATTGGGTTGGTTGGCTCGGGTTCGAAAAGGTTTTGAGAAGGTTTGAGACACTTAGTCTCTTTTAAGAAGGTTTGAGTTAGAAAAGTCAACCGAATATTGACTTATGTGTTAGAGGGCTCGGATGTGAGTTTTGATGGTTCGAATATCTTTGGGAGATGATTTGGGACTTAGAAGTGTGATCAGAATGTGTTTTGGAGGTCCAGAGTAGATTTAGGCTTGAATTGGCGAAATTGAGTTTTTGGCTTTATTCGGTTGATAGGTGAGATTTTCATATAGGGGTCGGAATAGTATTCCGAAAGTTGCAGTAGCTTCGTTGTGTCATTTGGGATGTGTGTGCAAAATTTCAGGTCATTCGGACGTGGTTTGTTTGGGTTTTTGATCAAAAGCGAAATTCGAAAGTTTTTAGAAACTTAGGCTTGAATCCGATGTATTTTGGTTGATTTGATATCGTTTGAAGTGTTTTGATAATTGGAACAAGTTTGAATAAGATATTAGGATATGTTGGTACTTCTAGTTGAGGTTTCGGGGGCCTCGGGTGAGTTTCGGGTGGTCAATCGGATCATTTTGAAGTTAAAAAAATTGCAGAAATTGCAGGTTTAGCAGTTGCAGGTATTTAACCTTCGCAAAGAGTCAACTGAGGGAGGTGGTTTAACCTTTGCGTTCGTGAGGCTGGTGATGCATTCACGAAGGGCTGCGAGATTATGCATCGGGTTCGCGGGCGTGTAGTCGTTCGCATAGAAGGAATTTAAAGGGGGAGCTTTAGTGGAATTAACCCATCGCGTTTGCGATGGATGGAACATGTTCGCGGAGGTTCATCTAGGTAGAGCATCGCGTTCGCGAGGGTCTGGTCCTGCTCACGTAAGATGATTTTGGTCAAAGTTATTTTTGTGCTTTGTGAACGCGAAGCTTTGACCGTGTTCACGATGAAGGAATTTCAATAGCCGGGCAGAATGTTTTAAAAGACCTGTTCCGCGACTTTGAACCCTTATACACCATTTTTTAACGGGAAATAGAGCTTTGAGGCAATTTGGAAGAGGGGAAATCATTGTTATTCATTGAGTTAAGGATTTTGGACTCTAAAACTTGATTATTTGTGATTAGGGTACGAAAATATCAGGGCAAATTCATGAAAATAAGTAGAAAAAAGTGGAGTTAGGGCTTGAGATTATGAAACCTTCTAGGGATGATTTGAGAGGTCAAACGAATTTTAATTTTTGAGTTCTTTATATGTACGGACTCGTCAGATGATGAAGAATATTTTGGTACAAAGTTTTCCCAGTTTCGTGATGCGGGACCGGGGGTCGAGTTTTGACCGATTTCGGATTTTGTGCTTAAAATCAATGTTTTTCAATTGAAATTCATTGGTTTAGCATAATTATAAAAATCTAACCTTGGTAGATTTGGAATATCCGGAAGTCGTTTCGAAGGGCAAAGGCATTACAAGCTAGATTTCGGGCCGGATTGAGGTGAGTAATGATTTTAAATACTGTCCTGAGGGTATGAAACCCCGGAATTTCACAGCGTACAACTATATTGAGGGGACTTGCACGCTAGATGATGAGCGTGGGGTAGAGCACCGTTGGGGATTGTGACTTAGTCCATCCCGAATGATTATTTTACTGCATATTTGATAGTTAATTGTTTAATATTATTATATTTTAGGCTAAATACCATATGTGGGCTTCGTGCCAGCTGTTTGAACTCTTAGGGGATTTTTAAAAGATATTTTCCTCATTGATTGATTTCATACTGGTGCTCAATCATACTATATTTTACTATTTTAAAGACTCAGCTGTATTATTCTGCTTTAAACACATTAAATGATATTTTTAAAGGTATTTGAGCTGAGCTTCATATTTTACTGTGTCCCGAGGGGCTTATTAGATTCTGACTGAGTAAAGCCAAGGGCCTGTGTTGTAAGGATACATTTGGGTCGGGCTGCACGCCAGAGCAGTGATATATTGGTTATGATAATGAGGCCGAGGGCCTGAGATTGTACGCTACGAGGTGGCTTGAGATTTATATAAGGTCGAGAGACTATTTATGATTCTACAAGATGGCTTGATATTGCGCTTGGGTCGTAAGGGGCACCTCCCGGAGTCTGTACACCCCCAATGAGCGCGGGTACCTATTATGATTTGAGATATAGCTCGAGGGGCTGGTATTGTTCTGTAACATTGCCCGAGGGGCCGATTCTATTGTTACTGTGCATGAGGGGCAGTTATTATGTGTTTACCTTTTTAGTTGTTTTTTTTTCATGTATGTTGTTTAACTGTTTAAAAGATGTTATGAGATTTCACTGCTTTATTTTAATTACTGATTTGTTAGGCCTCTTGCAACTTAATGTTGTGCCTTACGTGATTTTATATTACTCAGTCTTCATTTATTTTTATTATTCACTGAGTTGGAAGTACTCACTTTACTCCCTGCACCTCCGTGTGCAGATTCGGGCGCTACAGGTCCTGCTCCTGAGGGTTGATAGTTCTAGCAGGTCTTTGGAGATTTACTAGGTAGCTGCTTGGCGATTCGCAGCCTAGTGCATTCTCCCTCTATTTCAGTTTTCTTTTGATTCAGTTACGTAGTAGTGGACTAGACTCTAGACTCTTAGTATCGTTTTAGATGTTCATGACTGGTGACACCCCGATGTAGGGCTATGTTGGTTCATTTTATTTATACAACTTATATTGTTATTTATGGGATTTATTTATATTAAAGACCTTGGTTTATTATCTTAACTGCTTAAGGTGAATTGCAAGTGTGTCGGCTGGCCTTGTATTCACGAGAGGCGCCATCACAATGGAATTTGGGTTTAGGGTCGTGACATCAAGTCATTTAGCAGTTCGTAGAGTATGTTGGCACATTAAGCAGCAGTCAAAGAGTCCTAAAAGATCATAGAACCAATTTCAGATATGTTGAAAAAGTAATCATTTCAGGTATACCACATGCAACCAAAAACCCTATCCTATCCTAGGTTTTTAAAAAGGAAATGGCATGACCATTCAAACTCTCTCTATATATATGTGTGTTTGTGCTTTGTTAAGAAAATATAGCTATACTTCAAATTTGGTGTTTCCTCTTTTGTTCACTTTCGATATTTTTCCTTGTGCTTCACTACTGATTGGTCTTCTATTTGGAGTTTTTTGTGCAGGAATATGCAAAAAGGGCATGCTGATTTATTTTTTTCTCCTGATATATTATGGTAAAGTATATAATCTATTAGCAGAAAAATGCATTATCCTATATCATCTTATGATTTATATCTTAAATTTTGTAATCCACTTCATCTACGTCAAATATCAATACATACATGTCATAGACAACACCTGTTCCAAAACGAATGATGAATTTTCTTATTCAGCACGTACACAATGAAAAAATAAAAAGTAATCCTCAGAACATAGTAGTTCTTAGCAGAAAAAGGGCCTAGACAAGGACATAAAGTACCCTCTATAGTGGAAATAAAGAGGAAATAAAATGAGAACTACATATTGAGAATCACCCCTCATTGCAAGATTTGCAATTGCACCAGCTGCTATTATGCAAATAGTTTCATCCTCTGAACTTCTAATTGGATCATTGATGCAGTGAGCAGTGAGCTATTTATATGCCTAAATCAATTAATTTCAGAGTACTATCTATCTATTTAGAAATTTTAGTAAGCATAAATGTTTGTTGTATCTCTCAAGTATATAGTCTAATCTGCAGGGGTAATTGATCTGTCATATTCTTTTGACCAAATTGACGTCCAGATTTACAAGGTTAGAGAGGCAACTTTTAGTAGGAGAGATATTCTTGAAAAAGCTGACAAATGGCTGACAAGTGCTTAGCTGCGAGGAGCGCGTGTTGGATGAGTAAAACAGGTTAGACATTATAATGTTTGTTTTAATCGCTTATGTGTATTTTGCACCATATTTATTTTACTAATAATATGTTCTATTTTAGATAAAAACTTTATTACCATGGAATAGGTACACATCATAATCTGAAGCTTGCTTTACAAAGCTAAAATTCTTGCCAACAAAGGTATGAACCTTTTGCTGCTTCCATAGCACCCATCATAAATAAAAAAGAAATTGATTTTTTTAATGAAGTATTTTAATTCTTGCCAACAAAGGTTGAGTTTGTTGTGATTTCATATATATATATATATATATATATATATATATATATATATATATATATATATATATATAT
>MU707745.1:169331-183628 GCA_026770625.1 Nicotiana glauca
TTTCTTGAATATATATATATATATATATATATATATATATATGCATAAAAGACACTATTAGGGGTCGTTTGGTATGAGGTATAAGAAGGTATAAGAGTTGTGTAAAAATTTAATACCACCTTAATAAACTGTTTGGTTAGTAAAACTAGGTATAAGTTATCCCGCTGTTAATTTTAACACCGGGATAACTTATACCTTATAAAAGGTGGGGTAATTAACACCGATATAACTTATACCTTCTTCTTAGAAATTATACAATTGTCTTTCTTAATACAACATACCAAACAATGAATAAACAACAATCCCAGTATAACTTATCCCAATATAACTTATATCGGCATAACTTATACCGGTATAAATCATATTCCAACCAAACGACCCCTTAGATTATTGTGTATAATCCTTATGTCTTCTTTATAGTGTTTATAAAATTTGTGAACTTGTCCATATTTGCAAAGAGTAAGAATTAACACGAAGCTATTATGTCAACTCTTCGGGATTTGAAAGTTATTGGAGCTTCGGAGGCAACCGATGTTCTTCAGCATTCAGCAACACGTTCTCTTGTTACTACGTCTGAATAATATGTCCCCCCATAGAAGGGGAATTCAAAAGTATGCCAATATTGATGTCAGTTTGATTTTTACAGCTACGTTCATTCGTGTAATATCAAAAAGTAATCGAAGTTCAAAAATTCAAATATTCTCAAATTGTTCATCGTAACTTTTAGTAACAATTTTATATGATTGGTTTTTCCTTTTTCGAGTGATTAATTTATACTTTTGTACGTATTTTATAGAAGTACAATATATATATATATATATATATATATATATATATATATATTTTCTACGAACATGCGTAGCACGTTAATACCATAACAATTGAAAATATACAGACGAAGAAATAATTATTGTAAAACTGTAATACCCTATATTTAAGTTAGGGCATATTAGTCATTTAGCATAAAAAAAATCAAAGAATAAATTTTTTTAAAAACGACTAAAGGGAATTGGGAAAGGGAAAAGCACCGCACTTAAACTTCTGTAAAATCAGAAGATGACTATAAACCCTAAAGAAAGAAAGGTTGGATTGGAGAAACAAAAGAAGCTTAAAGCTTCATCAACGTGAGAATAAACAAAGAGAAAATAAAAAGCTTTTGATCACTAAAGCTTTTGGTCTACGAGGTCCGGTGAAGTTTGCAATTGCTATCATTGAAATACTCCATGGCATGGAACAAAAAGGTCAATTTCCCCTTCTTTGAAATTTGCTCGAGATATTTCCTGTAGTGTATGCTTTTATTGAGTACCAAAAAAGGAGATTTAAATACCAATTAAGAAGGAATATTATGGACAATTTATCTGAACTTTATCATAATCACATGATTAAGGAAGTTGAATAGTACACTGTGTGAATGACCTTTGTTTAGAAGATTATGGACTCACTTAAGTTAATTGTAATATGGGCAGACAAAAAATTTGACGAATTGAGAACTAAACATATGATCCCGAGGAATGGGTATTCAAATTTAGCTATGAATTAGACAGAACAAGGATATTAACACGAGATCGATATGATTTGATTATAGATTGATTTGAAGGAAGTCGTACGGATTGTTTGAGGTGACGAGTTTGGTATTTCGGCACGAGCACTGTGAATAGTAATCTTACCGTAATTTGTGTTTTCATAACTTGCATGATTTACACATGATTTTTAATATGAATATGTTACCGGTTATTTTGAGTTGCATGTGGAACAAGTCTTTTACTCGATATGATACCGAATTTGACATGATTACCGTTGTTTTAAATATTCTTGTTGTCACTAGATATGTTTTATCGTTACTTGAATTTATTGGAATTTACTGTTATCAAATAAAATAACATGATTTGATAATAACCGAAATGCCCTATATTATTTTAAAATATTTTCTACGAGTTATACGGATTACAAGACAAGTATAAATGGGAGTAGATATTGAAGGATCTCGTAGCTAACGGCGGGTTCATTAGACATGGTGCACCTTGTAATTACCGATTACCGTTATAGCTCTTGCTAGTGAAAAGGTAGAACTAGCATACCGTTACCGATTTCCCTCGAGTAGGGACTACCATTATATTTGATTTCTTGCGAAGAAGTCCACAGTTATACCGATTACATGATCCGTTCATTGAAACCTACAAAATGTGAATACTGATATTATACAGTGATTACCGAGCTTATTACTGAACTGTTAATTGTATTATACTACAAGAAAAGCATGATGAGCCTGAAAATTATTTATTGTTTCTGAAAGGGCATTTCTATGTTGTTTTCTGTTTGATATACTAGCATGTTTTCTGACTTGTCCCCAAATTAAAAACGGTTGTGGTTAAGTGCTATTACTCACTGAGCTAGCGACTCATTCCCCGCTAAATATCATTTTTACAGAGACAATAGTTGACGCATGCGAGGATTTTGTTAATTAGAGCGCACATGTTGATAGTTCTTGGTGAGCCTCACACTTGTTCGCGTGGACGGAGATTTTATTTATGGTTATAGTCTTTTCATTAAATTCTTAGAGTCACTCCATAGTCATTATTTTAGTGTCATGAGTATTCCTTTGTTATTATAGTCTTATGTTGAGTATCGTTCTCATTTATCAAAGTTGAAGATAAATTAATATTTCTAGTGGTTAGTTGGTGGTTTAGTTATGGTGGAGACTTGTATTGGTTAATTAATAAGTTTTCAATTGTTTGGTATGATATTAGGATATTTGGTTGATGATTTGAGATAGGAAAATTTTTGGGATGGTCCAAAAACAGGGAAAACTCTATCCGATTTTTTATAAAATTACCGATGAGGCTTACTTGGGAGCACTTGCTCCTAAGCGCCGGTCACGATCCTGAATTGGGTCGCTATGTTGCGTGGATTCTCCAAAATGCAGCCGCACCTGTGTCGGATCCTTCAAAAATGCACTACTTTTGGAAGATCCGACAAATATCCTGACACATTTTCGGAGAGTCCGAGCAGCATAGTTGGGTCGTGACAAAAACACAGTTGATGTTTACACTAATAATTGGCAAATAGGTTGAATCAAAAGATATTTTGTAAAGCATTATAAGTTCACAAAGAATAATTAGGTGGTAAGCTAAATTTGAAGGAAATTTGTAAAACCAACAACTCAATCATAAGAAATTTTGGTCCTTAAAATCATTCCAAACTTAGAGGGTGTTTGGATGGGCTTAAAATCTTGTCAAACTAACTTTTAAGCCACTTTTTATTATATGGAGTATTTGGCAAAAAAAAAAAATCGCTTAAAAAAAGTTAAAATGTGCTTAAAAAAAGCCAAAAGCAACAAATCGGTTGATCCCAACTTTTCAGATTTTGGCTTAAAAGCCATTTTGGTTTGACCAATAAAATTACTCTTTTGTCCATTATAAGTTTTCATAATACCAAACTTACCCTCGGTCAAAGAAATGTCAAAACATTTTCATTCTCCTTTTTCTTCACATCTGAAGACTCATTCCTCTTCTTTCATCTTCCTCTCTACTTCATCTTTTATTTTTTTAACAGCAATTAACGTAATAGCAAGTAGTGACTAGCTAATAACAATTGATTTTCTAGCTTTATGAATTTCCTCCTTCAGAAAACACCCATCCACCTAATATCCCCACACCCAAATCTTTATCGGATCTCATCAAATCTTCTTCATCACTAAATTTTTCTTTTCCGGTTGTGACCCGGAAACGTTAACAAACAATTTATGGGAATTTGAGACTTACCCAATGAAATGGGTGTTGCAAATTGTTGTCCAACTAATGAAACTAGTACAGCAAACCATTTACAGGCAATTCCTCTTGGAGATAAGCAACAATATGGAAAGAGACTTGTTGATGCTGCAAAATATCACTCTGCTATATTTTTAATTTTTTTATATTTTTATTTTTTTATTTTTTTGGATCCTGGAAATTAAGAGTAATTAGTGTATAATATCAAATTGATAATTAAGAGCTTTTCTTTGTTGTATTTAATTTGTTCTTGTATTGCAGTTAGTCCGAGTAATCAGCTCCTTTATAATGTTAACAACTTTAAGGATATTTTTGTTTTTTTAATAGAAAAAAGTGCTTACCAACACTTGTTTACCAAACACTTCAACAACTTTTTTTAAGTTTCGGCACTTTATCCAAACAGGTAACTAAACAAGCCCCATCACTTAAAAGCTGCTTTTAAGCCCTTGTGATTAAAAGCCACTTTTTTAAGCCTATCCAAACGGGCTCTTAGTCTTTAGGAACTTCTCTAATTGTTTCACAAAAATGTTGCTAGAAGAGTTACGATGTGAAAATTCACAAATCATATTTCGAGCATCACGAGTTTTATGAAATACCTTTTAGTAGGCCATATATTTTCTTGTCATGTGTTACCAATTAAAAGAGTAAAAAAATATAAATTTTTTAATGACTGTTGCAACTATTCATATAATTGAGGATGAAGATTCATCTATCTGTAACTCAAGGTTAAAGTTCTCTTACAAATAAGGTGGTGAATGATCATTGCATTCATGCAAGCAAAGATCCTCATAATCCACCAAAATCTCAAGTTCTCCCCTTATTAGGAAATCTTCAACAGTGCTATCATTATTGTGCTCAATAATCAATTGTTCTGGAAGGAGGGTCACTTCACCTCTGATAATTGTTCGTTCTCCCAATTTGAAGTAATAAATCACTAAATAATAAATATGTTTTTGCTTTTATAATTTTTGGCAGCTGAACCTTTTCAATTTGATGCTGTAAATATAATTTCGTAAAGCTTATATTTATTATCTTATTTTGTTGACTTTGAAAATACTTTTAGTAATTAATGAGAATCGACTTTAAAATTCATTACTTTTCCATAACGATTTCAAAATTCCCTATTTCATTGGTAGAAAAATTCATCCAAACCTTCTTATCTCCTTCCCTAAAAGAATTATTCTTTAGGTGCCATTTGATTTGGTATTAACATACGAAATTACGTTAAAGTTTGGATCTAATCAAATATTTTTATTAAACAATTGTGATAACTCATAAAAAAAATTAGACTGATGTAATTCTTGAAGAATTATTTTGACTCGACTTTCATAGGCCAAAATATACTTTTAATTCATATTATATAATCATGAACTCAAAAATGCATCCGAATTTAGTTGGTAAGAGTAATTCATCTAGCATTATTTGTTAGTTTGTCTATTATTAAATGTTCTTATTTTTCACACCTTTATTACAAATTAAAGTGATGTGTAAAAAACAAGCTTTTAACAAAAAGAAATTAAAAAAAAAAATAAGTTTTTCAGTTTAGCTGGATTACTAATTCAAATGATTAAAATCGATAACTTAGCATAAACTATAGTAAATTTACTTGAGTAATGAAGAATGAAAACAATTACTATGAGCCATGCTATATATTTGTGAAAGAATTTTACCATCTTATAGTTTAATTTGTTATAATATGTTACTTTATGTTTAAGGTTTCTAAACCAGCTTGCTCGAAATAGTAATCTAATATTGCAAGTAATTTTACCTATCTAAAGTGATCGACAACGAAATTTTTATTTTTATATAATCATTTGTTTAATGAAAAAATACACAAGAATATCTACCTTATAATCATTTGCAGTTACAATTAGTCTTCCATCCTCATTTTTCTATTTATCGTCTCTCATTCACACACAGTTGTTTCCACACCTTTAATTATTGTCGTCATTAGTCCACCTTCTACAAACACTTCACTAGATTATCATATGTTCAGCTAATCTACACTTATAAGATATACAATTTTAGTACCCCCATTAGCATGAGGATGAACATACGTAATGATATTGCACAGGGTTTATAAAGTCTATAACAATATTAATTAAAAAAAATATTTATACAATAATTTCTGGTAATTGTAAATAATGCCTTTTTAGATAGTTTCTTTTGATCTCAAATTCGACACGCGGAAGCGCTCAGATTACTTCGCAGAGATCCAACTTGTTGTCTTTAGGCTTAACTATGACCATCACCATAATGGATAATTAAGCAACGAATTATTAAAATTCCTAGTTTTCTGCAAAATCACGCAGGAAAGAAAACTCAAAGTATATCAAGGATAAGAATGATAAACATACGGTTGCATCCGAAAACAAAACAAGAGCTGGCAAGACTATTGTGAAGATTTTGATAGATATTTAAATTTTCATATCCATAAGCTACAATAATTGAGTTTACTTACATGTCTATTTGATTTGATGTAAAAGATCCCTAAAGTAATTTGTATTCTAACACAACACTTTCTTGAATTTAAATACTTTCTAATCACAGTAGAAGACTCCTAAAGTTATTTGCTTTCTAAGATTTCTTAGTCACGTTTTTGTACATTAACAGAATCTCATGTGAGGAGATAATCTATCTAACTATATCTATATCTATCTATCTATCTATCTATCTATCTTCTATATATATTATTATAAAAGCATGAATAAAATGTTGGTTTACAAAAATAACCTTTTAATATTAAACATAATAACTCAGAATAAAAGGACATAATCGAAATTTTAGATATTAACCTTGTAATTCTATTAGTTTTAGGACCTAATACTACACGTGAAGAATCTTACATGATTACCTTTAGGAATCCTATTACCCTTCAAATATTGAACTATTTTTAAATTTGTTGGATAGAATTGTCATATTTATGACTTTCCAAAAATTTAGACTTTGAATTCAATTAAAACTTCGTGGAATTTTTTTTTTTAACTTTTAACCACTCAAGTAGATTCCCATAAGAATTTAAAACAAATTTCATTGATTCCTATAAGAATTAAAATCAAGAACGAGACTTTAATTTATTAGGTGTAGGAGTTTTTTTTTTTTCAATCGAAGCTATCAATAATAATAATAATATAAAAATAGAAAAATAAGTATTAAAAAGACTTATTAGTTTCGGACATAGATATATAATACTATATGTTAGCATGTAAACCTAATACCTTTAAGAATACGTTAGATTTTCTATTAGTATAATTACTTTCGGGATATGGACATATTTTTAGCCATATAATTTATTACTTTTAAGATATACTTATTATTATTATTATTATAAAATTACGAATACAATATTGATAGACCAAAATAGCCTAAAAATATTAAACAGGAACTCATAGGAAAAAGACATAACTGTAATAACTTCTTTTTTTGGACTACAATAACTTCTATGTTTTTAATATTTAATATTTTTTCCTCCATATTGGTAATACATTACCGTTCTATAATATCCAACACCAAAAACTAAATAAAATTAATGTTAAACGTACTGCATAAAGCGTTGATATTGAGAAAAAAAACTCTCACGATCATATATTATTATATTATATTTGAACATGAGATGAACTATTAGGAATCTGAGTCAACAGAAACAAATTATTTTTTATCTTAAAAATAAACAATCAAATCTTTTAATTAATTATTTAGCAAGAGAATCCAACTAAATTATTTTTTTATTCATCATATGAGTACAATTATTTTTCAAGTTAAAAAAAATCTTATGGTATATAAATTTATTCCATAAAAAGAGTGTTAGAAATTAAAAAAAATTAGTCCACAAAGTAAAAAAGATTAGTATAATATTAAGAAGGCCATACAAGTATTTGAGAAAGCACAATCAAAGCAAAATCCTGAACAAGAATAAGCTTTCAAGACTATATTATAAAAAGTCGACTCTGGTATAGCGGGATTTTCCTTTATAGATTTCTCCGGCAGAATCAAAATAATATTTCATATGTCATGCATTACTTGCAATTGTCAGATCAAGAGGCATGCTATTGTTAGCAATTAGAACAAATGGTGTACAATCAATAATTTTATTATTAGGTCGTACAACTCACTTTAGGTTCGATATACCTCTTCAAATAACTGAAATAATCGTCACAAATATATCAAAGAAGAAAAATAGTGCTAAATTTATAAGGAAAGCAAAAGTGATAATGTGGGACGAAGCATTTTTGGCTAAGCATCAAACGGTCGAAACAATTGCCTAAAGTTTTAGAGATATACTGGATATAAATGAACCGTTTGGTGGAAAAGTAATAGATTGAGAGGTGATTTTTGTCAAGTATTATAAGTAGTTGCAAAATTGACGAAAGCAGAAAGTGTAAAAGCTAACTTGCCAAATTATACTTACGGCCTCAAATGAAAAATATTCAAATGACAAGAAATATAAACGTAAGAACAGATCCAACATTTAGTGACTTCTTACTTCGTGTCGGAACCGAAGAAGAGCATCAAATAAAATATGATTTGGTTATTCTAGAACAATTGGTTATCAACCTAATGGTAATAGTAGTACATTTAATAAGGAAGATATGTCCATCATTATATTAAAATGCAATTTGTACAAATTACATGATAGAAATTAAAGAGCTATCTTAGCTAGCAAAATTGAATATGTTGATCAACTAAAATAAAAGATTGATTGCTAAGTTTTATGGTAAATTTTTTTTTCCAGTTTTAACTCAGCAAAAGATTGATGATACCAATAATTACTACCAAGAAGAATACTTAAATGCTTTAATACCAAATGGTCGTCTACCGTACATGTTTGTTGTCAAGTTCATTATTTCTTACGTATGTTAGTGTCACCATATATATATATTAGACTAAGTTAAAATTGATCTTCCATTGCATTTAGGTTGATTTTGAAGAAAAATATGTCCGTTCTGCTACTAAAAACTTAGATCCGGTGAATAACTTATGTAGTAGACATATGATATATAAAAGTTTTGACAATAACGTCATACATGCAGAACTATGATACTGTCAATGTGCTTTTAAGTATGTGTTTATCCCTGAATTCAACTTTCATCTTTCGAAACTAAAGAATATCCTTTTAAATTTGTGTAAAAATAATTTTTAGTATGTTTATGTTTTGTAGTTATTTAAATAAAGCACAAGAACAAACATCCTAAATATTGGATTATATTTACAATAATATATTTTCTTCCACGAATAACTATATGTTGCACTTTCGAGAGAGATATCAACATCGACAACAACAATGCACTTACATCCGTCAAATAGTTTATGTAATAGTTTAAGAACAATATGTAGAAGTTTTCACAACAATGTTATACATGCAGAAATCCTAATAGGTCAATATTGTACTTTCAAGCATTCGTTCACCCCCAGAATTCAGTTTCGCATCTTCAAAATGAAGAATACCCTTTCAAATTTATCGAAAAAATAATTTTCATTACACTTGTATTTTGCAATGACAACAAATAAAGTACAAGGGGGAACAATTTCGAATGTTGAACTGCATCTGTCACAATATATTTTTTTGCACGGATAATTATATTACTGCATATTTAAAAGGTATATCAATATTTATAATAAACTATAACTATATAATAATATTATCTAACTAACATGACTAAATTCTTCGTTTTTGCACATTCAGATAACGATGTTCAATCATTTTGAATTCATGTCTTATGCTAATATAATGATATTTTTCGATATTTAAATAACTATTGTATTCTATATAATTCTCTGATTACTTAAATTTCATATTCTTCATAAAGGAATTGCCAAACCATTACGTATAACTTTTAACGTGCAACGCACGTTCATAGAAACTATCTTATGTGAGGAGATAATCTATCTATCTATATCTATATTATTATAAAAGCATAAATACAATGTCGGTTTACAAAAATAACCTTATAATATTAAGCATAATAACTCATAATAAAAGGACATAATCGGAATTCTAGATATTAGTCTTATAATCCTATTAGTTTTAGGACATACTTCTTACCGGAATCCCACATGATAGCTATATAATTCTATTACTTTTAGGATCTTATTCCTAATTCTTAAAATCTGGAAACTTTTTGCTACATCAATTTATTTGTAACTATGCCGGTTTGAGAATGTAGTTAAAGAAAATTTGTAAATTTTAGAAAACTCAATGGAAACTAACCGAGGAAAAGAGACTAATCAGTAAGTAGTCTACCAATCTACAAGTTTAATTTACTTTTTAAGTCCAAATCCTAATATCAATTGGAAACAACATATATAACTTATTTTCTGTTTGAGAATTGCCACATTGACAAGTAATTCTATTACCTGTAGGAATTCTATTAGAAATTACATCCAGACATAAATATATTTATTTTTTCATATTATGGTTACTCATGTAATCCTTTTACTTATAAGACATATTTCTTTTTTAAAATTCATATTACTAATTTAATTGGAGAACGTATTAAATTGTACGAATCTGTATCTATCTATCTATATTATTATAAAAACACGAATAATTTATGCTAAATATTGAACGACTAAAATATCCTTGAAATATTGATCAACTTTTATCCTCTTAAATATTTGTATAATTTAAAGATCTGATTGAAATTAAATTACTCAATGATGGAATTCCTTTTTGATTTAAACTACACAGATCCTACTTGAATTAGAAAAGCACATCCATTTTTCTTTTAAAATAAAGGGTGTCTAACGTAAAATTATTTTTGAGCATTTAAAAATACTAAAAATTCAGCCTTGTGGTAAAATTATTTTTACCTATTGTAGGTATTTACGTGTATATCATGCAGTAAAATAATGAGAGGTTAACTTCTATATACTTAATTGCTTTTATATCATACTTTTTTTAGAGTTCAAGTAAATAATAATTGTTGTTTTTAGTTTGGATTTAAAAGTCATGCATCGACGTATTGTTTAAACGTTTGTAAATTTTATATATTTACATATCAATATGTAAATTATTTATCAATAAGATTCTGTCGTTTTAAGGCTGAAAACTTCTTCAAGATTGTTCATTACGTATTTTAGTTTCTATGAATATGCGTTGCACGTTAATAATGGCACATGATGCTTTAATCATTTAAATATCGAAAAATATTATTACATTAGCATAATACCTGAGTTCAAAATTAAAGGACATCATCAGAACTTACATAAATAATCAATTTAGTCATGTTAGTTAGATAATTATGTATTATAGTTTAAAAGTTTTTAAAGTGATGGTATCTTACCGAATATTTCTTTGGAGACGATTTTTTTCAGTGTTTCTAATGCTTTGGTTGCTCTTCCATAACCAGAACTCTTGTTGTCAATATTGATATCCCTCTTGAAAGTGAAACATAGAGTTGTTCGTGCAAGAAATTATATTGCGGTAAATATAGTTCAATATTTAGGGTTTTTGTCTTTGTACATTATTTATTACCGAAAAATATTTACACACAACTTTAAAGTATATTCTTTAGTTTAGGAAGACGAAAGTTAAATTCGGGGATAAAAATATACTTAGAGCACATTGACCAGTAACATAATTTTTGCATGTATGTCGTTATTGTCAAAACATCTATATACCATCCATGCTATTATATAAGTTATTCGGTGGATCTAAGTTTTTCAGTAGCATGACATATATTTTTTTTCGAAATCAATCTATATGTAATGGAAGATCAATTTTAACTTAGTTTATTATATATACGTGACACTAACATAAATAAGGAAAAATAAACGTGACAGCAAACTTGTATGGTAGAAGACCATTTAGTATTAAAGTATTTAAGTATTCTTCTTGGTAGTAATTGTTGGTATCATTTTCTGCTGAGTCAAAAATTAAAAAATATTTTTTTTACCATAAAACTTCGCAATCAATCTTTTATTTAGTTGGCCAACATATTTATTTTTGCTAGCTAAAACAGCTTTTTAATTTTCTATCATGCGATTTGCACAAATTGCGTTTTAATCTAATAATAGAAATATTTTCTATATTAAATACACTACTATTACCATTAGGGTTGATAACTTAGTGTTCTAGAAGAACCAATTTATCTTTTATTGGATGCTCTTCTTCGTCTCCGGCACGAAGCACGAAGTCACTGAATACTGAATTCGTTTTACTTTATATTTTTTGTCGGTTGAATTCTTTTCATTTGATGCCATAAGTATAATTTTGGCAAGGTAGTACAATCTCTTCTTTCGTCGATTTTGGAACTACTGATAGTACTTGACAGACATCACCTTCCAAGTCATTAGTTTTTCACCAAACGGTTCATTGATATTTAGTATATCGCTAGAACTCCGGGCATTATTTCGATCATCCGATACTTAACCATAAGCTCTTCATCCCATATTAGCAATTATGCTTTCCTTTTAAATTTAGCACCATATCAAGGGCATGACAATGTTAATAATAATAGCAAGTGGTATACCAACAATGGGTTTATTGTGAGGCCACCCACTTTAGATTTGATATACTTCTTCAAAAAACTTAAACAACTTAAATAACAATCACAAATATATCAACCAGAGCAATTGTGCTAAATTTATATGGTCAGCAAAATTGATAATATGGATGACGTACTTATAGCTTGTGACGACCCGGCCCGTCGTCACGTGAGTTACCGCTCCGTTTCCCCTTATTGTGTTGATTCATGTTGCAATATCAGTATTAGATTTGATCGGGTGTAATTTAATTGGTTTTGGTTGAAAATGAGGCACATAGCCTCTTAGAAGGAAGCTTGTTTTAGAAAAGTCAACTAAAAGTTGACTATGTGGTTAGAAGGCTCGGATGTGAATTCTGGAGGTTCGGTTAGCTTCGGGGGATGATTTGTGACTTAGGTGTGCGATCGGAATCGAATTTGGAGGTCCGGTGTAGAAATATGCTTGAATTGGCGAAGTTGGAATTTTGGCGAATTCCGGTCGATAGGTGAGATTTTGATTCGAGGGTCGGAATGGCATTCCGAGAGTTGCAGTAGCTTTGTTAGGTGAATGTGGATATGTCTGCAAATTTTCAGGTCATTCGGACGTCGTTAGATCGGGTTTTTGATCGAATGTGAGATTCGGAAGTTTTAGTTGAACTTAGGCTTGAATCCGTCGTGATTTGATAACTTTTGTGTTAATGGTCGTGTTTTTATGATTGAAACAAGTTCGTATGATGTTTTGGAGTAGGTTGGTGTTTTTGGTTGGGGCCTCGGGGGCCTCGGGATGATTTCGGGTGTTCAAACGGACCCTTTTTGGCTTGCAAAGACATCAGATTTTCTGCTGTTGGTGTTGCAGAATTTAGTGCATCGCGTTCGCGTGGTGAGGGACGCGAACGCGTAGGGTAATTTTGGGAGCCTGGAAGTTTTGCCTTCGCGTTCGCGAAGGAGATGCCGCGAACGCCTAGTTGTGGAACCTGGTACTTCGCGTTCGCGCTTGGTGTTCCGCGTTCGCGAATGAGGATTTGGAGTCAGTGGAGTTTTGTCATACGCGTTCGTGTGAGTGGAGGATGCGTTCGTGTAGCATCAGGCTGTTGGTTATCGCGTTCACGTGGGGATATGTCGCGTTTGCATAGTGTATTTTCAAATTTTAAAGTTGTTGGCCTTCGCGTTCGCGTGACCAGTGTCGCGAACGCGATAAAGAAAATGCTGGGCGGACAGAAGGGTTTTATAACATTTCCTGCGCGAGCTAAAGTCATATTTCACTATTGTTGAGCATATTTGGGAGCTTTTGACGAGGGATTAAGAGGATTTCAACTAGGATTCGATTGGAGGGAAGTTTTATGAGCTAATTACGTGATTTTATTGAAGATTTATCATTGAAATCTCTGAAAATTGGGTGAAAATTGGAGAAGTTAGGGCTTGGTTTTTGGTATTGAAAAATTGGAATTTGAAGGGGCAATTGAACTCCGATTTTGATAACTTTTATATGTACAGACTCGTGGCGAGACAGGTTTCCGAAAATATAAATTTCGTAATTTTTCGAGAAGTGATCCCGGGGCTCGGGTTTTGCCAACTTCGTGTTTTTGGGTATTTTTCGAGTTCTTTCGATTGGGTTATGTTCCATTAGCTTATTTTAATGTATTCCTTATGGTTTTGATCAGATTCGGCACCCGAGGAGGTTGATTCAAGAGGGAAAGGCTTAGCGGACTAGTCTCGTGGCCGGTTCGAGGTGAGTAATAGATGTGGATGAAGACCTGAGTATTTGAAACCCCGGTATATCACACTGTGACGCTATATTGAGGTGAGACACGTACTCTACGGTGAGTGAGGGGTCGATTGTGATTGGGGACTATGGCTTAGTCCGCCCGAGTGATGTTGTACTGTGTTGTTGGCTATAAATGAGCTGGTAAACCTCCTACTTGGATGGTTAGGGAAATATTTGGGCTACGTGCCGGTTATTTGGATCCCGTAGGGATTGTTTTCACTGTTTTTATGATTTATAGCATGTTTTCATGATATCAGTCCTGAGCTAAACACTGTCTAGAAATGACTGGCAAAATTCTAAAGT
>MU707745.1:208656-259138 GCA_026770625.1 Nicotiana glauca
GGGTCACTGGAAGTCCAGTAACGAAGTCCATGGTAATCCTTTCCCACTTCCACTCGGGAAGCTCAATCCTCTGAAACACACCACCAGGCCTCTGATGCTCATACTTGACCTACTGATAATTCAAACATCGAGCCACAAATGCAACAATGTCCTTCTTTATCCTACGCCACCAATAATGCTGCCGCAAGTCCTGATACATCTTCGCGGCGCCCGGGTGAATAGAATACCGAGAACTGTGGGCCTCTGCTAAGATCAACTCTCGAATACCATCGACATTGGGCACACATATTCGCCCCTGCAACCTCGAAACACCATCCGCATCTAAAGTCACCTTCGTGGCACCTCCACGCTGCACCGTGTCTCTCATGATACACAAATGAGGATCATCAAACTGCCGATCATGGATATGCTCCAATAATGAAGAACGAGCGACCATGCAAGCTAAAACTCGGCTAGGCTCAGAAATGTCCAACCTCACAAACCGATTGGACAAGGCATGAATATCCAAAGCAAGTGGTCTCTGGCTGACCGAAACATAAGCAAGACTACCCATGCTGGCTGACTTCCTACTCAATGCATTTGCCACCACCTTGGCTCTCCCTGGGTGGTACAAAATAGTAACATCATCATCCTTCAATAGCTCCAACCATCTCCACTGCCTCAAGTTCAACTCTTTCTGCTTGAACAAGTATTGCAGACTCTTGTGATCAGTGTAAACCTCACATGTCACACCATATAAGTAATGCCTCTAAATCTTCAAAGCATGAACAATGGCTCCCAACTCTAGATCATAGACTAGGTAGTTCTTCTCGTGGATCTTCAACTGCCTCGAAGCATAAGCAATGACCCTACCATCTTGCATCAATACTGCGCCAAGCTCAATACGGGAAGCATCATAATAAACTGTATAAGGCCCTAAACCTGTGGGCAAAACCAATATCGGTGACGTAGTCAGAGTCGTCTTGAGCTTCTGAAAGCTCTCCTCGCACTCGTCTGACCACCTGAACTGGGCACCCTTCTGGGTCAACCCGGTCATCGGGGCTACTATATATGAAAACCCCTCCACGAACCGACAATAATATCCTGCTAATCCCAAGAAACTCCGAATCTCAGTAGCTGAAGCTGGTCGAGGCCAATTCTTGACTGCCTCAATCTTCTTCGGATCTACCTGAATGCCCTCTGCTGATACTACATGACCCAGAAATGCAACTGAACTCAACTAGAACTCGCACTTCGAGAACATGGCATACAACTGACTATCCTTCAGAGTCTGAAGAACCACTCTAAGGTGCTGCTCGTGCTCCTCCTGACTGCAGGAGTACACAAGAATATCATCAATAAAGACTATCACGAACAAGTCTAAATAAGGCCTGAACACTCGGTTCATCAACTCCATAAATGCTGCTGGGGCATTGGTCAACCCAAATGACATGACCAAAAACTCATAATGCCCATATCGAGTGCGAAAAGCTGTCTTAGGGACATCAGACGCCCTAATCCTCAGTTGGTGGTAGCCAGATCTCAAATCTATCTTTGAAAACACCTTTGCACCCTGAAGCTGGTCGAACAAATCATCAATCCTCGGCAGTGGATACTTGTTCTTTATCGTCACCTTGTTCAACTGCCTGTAATCAATGCACATCCTCATCGATCCATCCTTTCTCTTCACAAATAGAACTGGTGCACCCCAAGGAGAAACACTAGGCCTGATAAAACCCTTCTCAAGCAAATCTTGCAACTGATCCTTTAACTCTTTCAGCTCTGGCGGGGCCATACGATACGACGGGATAGAAATGGGCTGCGTGCCTGGAGCCACATCAATACAAAAATCAATATCACTGTCGGGCGGCATACCCGGCAGGTCTGAAGGGAAAACCTCTGGGAATTCCCGAACAATAGGAACTGAGTCAATAGAAGGAACCTCTGTGCTGGAATCACGAACATATGCCAAATAAGCTAAACACCCCTTCTCGACCATGCATCGAGCCTTAACATATGAAATAACACTGCGAGTGGCATGTCCTGGGGTCCCTCTCCACTCCAATCGGGGCAAATTCGGTAAAGCTAAGGTCACGATCTTGGTGTGACAATCCAAGATCGCATGATACGGGGATAACCAATCCATCCCCAATATAACATCAAAATACACCATGTCTAGAAGCAATAGATCAACACGGGTCTCAAGACCCTCAAATACTACTACACAAGAACGATGCACCCGGTCGACTACTATGGAGTCGCCCACCAGTATAGATACATAAACAGGAATACCCAAAGCATTACTGGGCATAATCAAGTAGGGTGCAAAATAGGACGACGCATACGAATACGTAGACCAAAGGTAAATTAGCACTGAAGTATCTCTAATACAAATTAGAATTGTACCTATAATGTCTGCACCTAAAGACTCAGCCTCTGGCCTAGCTGCTGGCTGGCCCCTACTTCTGGCGACCTGAACTCCACCTCTAAGACCTCTATCTCCACCTCTAACACCTCTGCCAATGCCCCTAGCTGGCTGGGAAGGCTGCGGAACCCCCGGTGCCTGAATCATAACACGAGAACTCTGATGCTGGAAGCTGCCATAAACTCGAGGGCAATATCTGACAATGTGCCTCGGATCACCGCAAGCATGGAAAGACCTAGTCTGCTGCGGCTGAGCACCCCTCAACCTCGGGCAAACCCTCCTGTTGTGACCATACTCACCACACTCATAACACCTACATGAACGTTGCAGCTGATGGAACTGAGACTGATCCTGTCGACCTGAATGACCACCTGAAGAACCACGAGCGACATGGGGAGCTGACTGAAAGGGCCTGGGAGGATGGCCTCTACCATAAGCACCTCTACCTCCAGACGAGGTACCACCAAATCTGCTTGCATGACAGGGCCTCTTATCCGACCTATGACCGCCTCGCTGTGGCAGGACCACCTCAATTCTACGGCCCACATTGGCCACCTCCTGAAAAGTGACCTCACTCCCGACCTGAACCTCTGTACCCGACTGATCTGCCACCGCTGGCTGAACTCCTAGAAGCAAACCTGCTCGAATGACACTCTCCGTGAAGCCTACCAATCGGACTAGAGTGTCCTGAAGAACTGAGATGGCAATGAATCCCTCTGGGACCTGAGCTGGGTCCACCAGAACTGCTAGGACGAGAACCTCCTCCTCAAAACCGACCTGAGGCCCCGCCACTGGGGCCGCTGCTGGGGTCTCGGACTGCGACGTGGTAGATGAAGAAGCACGTGTTCTCGCCATCTGCGAAAGAACAGAGTAGAAGTTCAACCGGTGTTTGAGAAATAAAACCGCACGACAAGAAAGAATAAAGTGAGATTTTTCGTAACTCCATAGACTTTGGGGGATAAATACAGACGTCTCCGTACCTCCAAATCACTCCCGAGCCCTCGGGGCTCCCAACCAAACACACACACTAACTCAAATACATCCACGGACTTACTCGAGCGATCAAATTGCTAAAATAATATCAAAATCAAAGAATCAAGCCTCAAGATCATCATTTTTCATTTCAAAGTTCATCAACCTCTAACTTTAGATATTTAGGTCCGAAACATGTCAAACGACGTTCGATTTCAACCAAATTTCACAGAAAGCACTTAGCGCATATTTAAGACCTGTACCGGGCGTCAGAACCAAAATACGAGCCTGATACCTATATTTTCTAACTCATTTTCATTTTTATTTTTCCTTAATAATTCCAGAAAAGAATTTAATAGAAAAATTCTTTTACTCGGGTTCTGGACCTCGGATTTCGACTCCGGGCACATGCCCGAGTCCCATATTTTTCTACGGATCCTCCGGGACCGTCAAATCATGGATCCAGGTCCGTTTATCCAAAATGTTGACCAAAGTCAACTATATCAATATTAATACCAAAATTCTTCAAATTTCTCACAAAATTCACATATTTTAACAGAAACTTTCCTGCTTTACGCCCGGACTGCGCGCACAAATCGAGGTAACTAAAAGCATGGTTTCCAAGGACTCGGAAGCGCAGAAAAAGGGAGAAATATGGTGATGACCCTTTGGGTCGTCACAATTATTTTATGAATTTAAATTTAATAAAATTTATATGCCTACAAATGCCCCTACTTCAAGACTTGTCAGCGTTTTAAACTTTTGAAGACTAAACTTGAAGTAATGATAAGAAATACTTCAATGCCAATCGATATGCCATTTTCAAGGAAGTCATAATTTGTGGAGGTTGAAGAAGGCTATTCAGTAAAACATATTTCACTCAGAATTCAAAATAGTCTTAGAGTTGTTATAGGAAACTTTATCACAGTACACGGAGGAATTGGACTTCATAGCATTTTTCAAAAATAAAAGTACTCAATTTCTTTATCACAGTATACGTAGGACTTGGACGCTTTCCCTTGAACTTGTACATATTCCCTTGAATTGGAAACTTTTCAAAAAACGGATTCCTTTTTTTTTTACAAATTTGAAGCTCATCATTTCTCTTTGAATCTGTTTCTAAGTCTGCCTAGTACTCATTCCCACATCAAGAAACAGACTTCCCAATGTTCTCTTTTGCCATCTATATAAACCCATGTGCTCGTATATGTTGAGCATCAATTCACAGTCTTCGCAAGTCACTTGAGTTTAGTTTAATGCACTCGGAAGCATTAATACGAAAGAAATTTCTTCTTCATTTATTGTGCCTTGGTTCTTTTGTTATCTCTTTTTCTTTTCTTTTGTAGGTCAAGAAAGTAAGAATAGATTCCTCCATGCATGAAGAATGTAATATAAAGTGTGAAGGGACAAGTACTCATCTTTGCCCGAATATCGAAGAAATTACTCTCATGGACTGACTACCGGAGAGATTATTCTCAATGTGGCCCGACTACCGGAGAGATTACTCTCAATGTGGCCCGACTACATGAGAGATTACTCTCAATGTGGTCCGACTACCGGAGAGATTACTCTCAATGTGGTTCGATTACCGGAGAGATTAATCTCAATATGGCCCGATTACCGAAGAGATTAATCTCAATGTGGCCCGACTACCGAAGAGATTATTCTCAATGTGGCCTGACTACCAGAGAGATTACTCTTAATGTGTCGCGACTACCGGAGAGATTACTCTTAATGTGGCCAACCTGCCGGAGAAATTACTCTCAATATGGCCCGACTATCGGAGAGATTACTCTTAATGTGGCCCGACTACCGGTGAGATTACTCTTAATGTGACCCGACTATCAGAGAGATTACTCTAAATGTTGCCCGACTACCGAAGAGATTACTCTCAATGTAGCCCGACTACCAGAGAGATTACTCTCAATGTGGCCTGACTACCGAAGAGATTACTCTCAATGTGGCCCAACTACCAGAGAGATTACTCTCTATGTGACCCGACTACGAGAGAGATTACTCTCAATGTGGTTTGACTCTCAATGTGGCCCGACTACCGGAGAGACTACTCTCAACGTGGTCGACTACTGTAGAGATTACGCTCAATGTGGCCCAATTATCGGAGAGATTAATCTCAATATGGCCCGACTATGGGAGAGATTACTGTCAATATGGCCCGACTACTGGAGAGATTACTATCAATGTGGCCTAACTACCAAAGAGATTATTCTTAATGTGGTTCGACCACTGGAGAGATTACTCTCAATGTGGCCTGAATACTAGAGAGATTACTTTCAATGTGGCCCGACTACTGGAGAGATTACTCTTAATGTGGCCCGACTACCGGAGAGATAACTCTCAATGTGTCTCGACTACTGGAGAGATTACTCTCAATATGGCCCGACTACCGAAGAGATTACTCTCAATGTGGGCCGACTACCAGAGAGATTACTCTCAATGTGGCCCGACTACTGGAGAGATTACTCTCAATGTGGCCTGACTACTGGAGAGATTACTCTCAATATGGCCCGACGACCAGAGAGATTACTCTCAATGTGCCCGACTACCGAAGAGATTACTCTCAATGTGGCCCGACTATTGGAGAGATTACTCTCAATGTGGCCCGGCTACCGGGGATATTACTCTCAGTGTGGCTCGGTTACCGGAGAGATTACTCTCAATGTCGCCCGACTATTGGAGTGATTAATCTCAATGTGGCCCGATTACTGGAGTGATTAATCTTGATGTGGCTCGACAATCGGAGAGATTAATCTCTATGTGGCCCGACTACCGAAGAGATTATTTTTGATGTGGCCCGACTATCGGAGAGATTACTATCAATGTAGCCCGAATACCGAAGATATTACTCTCAATATGGTTCAACTACTGGAGAGATTAATCTCAATATGGTATGACTACCGGAGAGATTACTCTCAATGTGGCCCGACTAACGGAGAGATTACTCTCAATGTGGCTCGACCACCAGAGAGATTACTCTCAATGTGGCTCGACCACCAGAGAGATTACTCTCAATATGGACCGAATACCAGAGTGATTACTCTCACTATGGCCCGACTATTGGAGAGATTACTCTAAATGCGGTTAAAAATACTAGAGAGATTACTCTCAATGTGGCCTGACTATTGGAGAGATTACTTCCAATGTTGCCCAACTGTCGGAAAGATTACTCTCAGCGTGGACTGACTGTTGGAGAGAACACACTCAATGTGGTTCGACTACCGGAGAGATTACTCTCAATGTGGTTTGACTACCAGAGTGATTACTCTCATTGTGGCCAGACTACCGAAGAGATTACTCTCAATGTGGCCAAGTACCGGAGAGATTACTCTCAATGTGGCCCTACTACCAAAGAGATTACTCTCACTATGGCCCGATTACCGAAGAGATTACTCTAAATGTGGCCCTACTATCAGATAAATTAATCTCAGTGTGGCCAGACTACCAGAGAGATTACTCTCAATATGGCCCGACTACCGAAGAGATTACTCTCAATGTGGCATGACTACCGGAAAGATTACTCTCAATGTGGCCCGTCCACCGGAGAGATAACTCTAAATGTGTTTTGAAATTGAATACCGGAGAGATTACTCTCAATGTTGCACGACTACCGAAGAGATTACTCTCAATGTGGCCCGACCACCAGAGAGATTACTCTCAATATGGTTTGAATTTGAATACCGGAGAGATTACTCTAAATGTAGCCCGAATACCAGAGAGATTACTCTCAATGTGGCCCGACTACCACAGAGATTACTCTCAATGTGGCCCGACTACCGGAGAGATTACTCTCAATGTAGCCCGCCTACTGGAGAGATTACTCTTAATGTAGCCCGGCTACCAGAGAGATTACTCTCAATGTGGCCCGACTACCGGAGTGATTAATCTCAATGTGGCCCGACTACTGGAGTGATTAATCTCAATGTGGCCCGACTACTTGAGTGATTAATCTCGATGTGGCCCAACAATCAGAGAGATTAATCTCGATGTGGTCCGACTACCGAAGAGATTATTTTCGATGTGGCCCGACTATCGGAGAGATTACATCAATGTTTCCCGAATACCGGAGATATTACTCTTAATATGGTTCGACTACTGGAGAGATTAATCTCATTATGGTCCGACTACTGGAGAGATTACTCTCAATGTGGCCCGACTAACGAAAAGATTACTCTCAATGTGGCCCGACTACCGAAGAGATTACTCTCAACGTGGCTCGACCACCAGAGAGATTACTCTAAATGTGGCTCGACCACCAGAGATATTACTCTCAATATGGCCCAAATAGCAGAGTGATTACTCTCACTGTGGCCTAACTATCGGAGAAATTACTCTCAATGTGGTTCGACTACTGGAGAGATTACGCTCAATGTGGCCTGATTATCGGATAGATTAATCTCAATGTGGCTCGACTACGGGAGAGATTACTCTCAATATGGCCCGACTATCGGAGAGATTACTTTCAATTGCCTGACTGCTGGAGAGATTACTCTCAGTGTGGACCGTCTGCTGGAGAGAATACACTCAATGTGGCCAGACTACCAAAGAGATTATTCTTAAAGTGGTTCGACTACCGGAGAGATTACTCCCAATGTGGCCTGACTACTAGAGAGATTACTCTCAATGTGGCCCGACTACTGAAGAGATTACTCTCAATGTGGCTCGACTACTGGAGAGATGACTCTCAATGTGGCCCGACTACTGGAGAGATTAATCTTAATATGGCCCGACTACTGAAGAGATTACTATCAATGTGGCCCGACTACCAAAGAGATTACTCTGAATGTCGCCCGACTACCAGAGAGATTACTCTCAATGTGGCCTTACTAACGGAGAGATTACTCTCAATGTGGCCCGACTACTAGAGAGATTACTCTCAATGTGGCCCGACTATCGGAGAGATTACTCTTAATGTGGCCCGGCTACTTGAGAGATCACTCTCAATGTGGCCTGGCTACGGGAAAGATTACTCTCAATGTGGCCCGACTACCGGAGTGATTAATATCAATGTGGCCCGATTACTGGAGTGATTAATCTCTATGTGGCCCGACAATCGGAGAGATTAATCTCAATGTGTCCCTACTACCAAAGAGATTATTTATGATGTGGCCCGACTACCGGAGAGACTATTATCAATATGGCCCGAATACCAGAGTGACTACTCTCACTGTGGCCCGACTATCGGAGACTCTCAATGTGGTCCAACTACTGGAGAGATTACTCTCAGTGTGGCCCGACTATCGGAGAAATTACTTTCAATGTTGCCCGACTGCCGGAGAGATTACTCTCAGTGTGGACCGACTGCCGGAGAGAATACACTCAATGTGGTTTGACTACCGGAGAGATTACTCTCAATGTGGTTCGACTACCAGAGAGATTACTCTCAATGTGGCTAGACTACCGAAGATATTACACTCAATGTGGCCGAGTACCAGAGAAATTACTCTAAATGTGGCCGGATTACCGGAGAGAGATTACTCTCAATATGGCCCGATTACCGGAGAGATTACTCTAAATGTGGCCCTACTATCGGAGAAATTAATCTTAATATGGCCCGACTACTAGAGAGATTACTCTCAATATGGCCCGACTACTGGAGAGATTACTCTCAATGTGGCGTGACTACCGAAGAGATTACTCTCAATGTGGCACGACCACCGGAGAGATTACTCTCAAAGTGATTTGAATTTCAATACCGGAGAGATTACTCTAAATGTAGCCCGAATACCAGAGATATTACTCTCAATGTGGCCTGACTACCGAAGAGATTACTCTCAATATGTCCCGACTACCGGAGAGATTACTCTCAATATGGCCTGACTACCGAAGAGATTATTCTCAATGTGGCCTAACTACCAGAGAGATTACTCTCAATGTGCCCGACTACCAAAGAGATTACTCTCAATATGGCCCGTCTACCGGAGAGATTACTCCTAATATGGCCCGGCTACTGGAGAGATTACTCTCAATGTGGCCCGGCTACCGGAGAGATTACTCTCAATGTGGCCCGACTACTGGAGTGATTAATCTCGATGTGGCACGACAATTGGAGAGATTAATCTCGATGTGGCTCGACCACCAGAGAGATTACTCTCAATGTGGCTCGACTAACGGAGATATTACTCTCAATGTGATTCGACTAACGGAGAGATTACTCTCAATGTGGCCCGACTACCGGAGAGATTACTCTCAATGTGGCTCGACCACTAGAGAGATTACTCTCAATGCGGATCGACCACCAGAGAGATTACTCTCAATATGGCCTGAATACCAGAGTGATTACTCTCACTGTGGCCCAACTATCAGAGAGTTTGCTCCCAATGTGGTCCAACTACTGGAGAGATTACTCTCAATGTGGTCTGACTATCGGAGAGATTACATTCAATGTTGCCCGACTGCCGGAGAGAATACACTCAATGTGGTTCGACTACCGGAGAGATTACTCTCAATGTGGTTCGACTACCAGAGAGATTACTCTCAATGTGGCCAGACTACCGAAGAGATTACTCTCAATGTGGCGCGACTACTAGAGAGATTACTCTCAATGTGGCCCGACCACTGGAGAGATTACTCTCAATATGGCCCGATTACCGGAGATATTACTCTAAATGTGGCCCTACTATCGGAGAAATTAATCTCGATATAACCCGACTACCAGAGAGATTACTCTCAATGTGGCCCGACTATCGGAGAGATTACTCTCGATGTGGCACGACTACTGGAGAGATTACTCTTAATGAGGCCTGACCACCGGAGAGATTACTCTCAATGTGGTTTGAATTTGAATACCGGAGAGATGACTCTAAATGTAGCCCAAATACCGGCGAGATTACTCTCAATTATGACGTGACTACCGAAGAGATTACTCTCAATATGTCCCGACTACTGGAGAGATTACTCTCAATGTGGCCTAACCACCAGAGAGATTACTCTCAATGTGCCCGACTACCAAAGAGATTACTCTCAATATGGCCCGTCTACCGGAGAGATTACTCTCTATATGGCCCGGCTACCGGAGAGATTACTCTCAATGTGGCCCGGCTACCAGAGAGATTATTCTCAATGTGGCCCGACTACTGGAGTGATTAATCTCGATGTGGCCCGATAATCGGGGAGATTAATCTCGATATGGCCCGACTACCGGAGAGATTACATCAATGTTGCCGGAATACCGGAGAGATTACTCTCAATATGGCTCGACTATTGGAGAGACTAATCTCAATATGGTCCGACAAACGGAGAGATAACTCTCAATGTGGCCCGATAAACGGAGAGATTACTCTCAATGTGGCCCGACCACCGGAGAGATTACTCTCACTGTGGCTCGACCATCGAAGAGATTACTCTTAATGTGGCTCGACCACCAGAGAGATTACTCTCAATATGGCCCAAATACCAGAGTGATTACTCTCACTGTGGCCCGACTATCGGAGAGATTACTCTAAATATGGTCCAACTACCAGATAGATTACTCTTAATATGGCCCGACTATCGAAGAGATTACTTTCAATATTGCCCCACTACTGGAGAGATTACTCTCAGTGTGGACCGTCTGCTGGAGAGAATACATTCAATGTGGTTTGACAACCGGGGAGATTACTCTCAATGTGGTTCGACTACCAGAGAGATTACTCCCAATGTGGCCAGACTACCGAAGAGATTACTCTCAATGTGGCCGAGTATCGGAGAGATTACTCTCAATGTTGCCCTACTACCAAAGAGATTACTCTCAATATGGCCCGATTACCGGAGAGATTAATCTAAATATGGCCCTACTATCGGCGAAATTAATCTTAATACGGCCCAACCACCAGAGAGATTACTCTCAATGTGGCCCGACTACTGGAGAGATTACTCTCAATGTGGCGCGACTACCGGAGAGATTACTCTCAATGTGGACTGACCACCAGAGAGATTACTCTCAACGTGGTTTGAATTTGAATACCGGTGAGATTACTCTAAATGTAGCCCGAATACCAGACAGATTACTCTCAATGTGGCCCGACTATCGAAGATATTATTCTCAATGTGGCCCGACTATCGGAGAGATTACCCTCAATGTGGCTGACTACCGGATATCTCAATGTAGCCTGACTACCAGAGAGATAACTCTCAATGTGCCCGACTACCAAAGAGATTAATCTCAATGTGGCCCGGCTACCGGAGAGATTACTCTCAATGTGGCCCTGCTACCGGAGAGATTACTCTCAATATGGCCCAGCTACCGGAGAGATTACTCTCAATATGGCCCAACTACCGGAGTGATTAATCTCAATGTGGCCCGACTACTGGAGTGATTAATCTCGATGTGGCCCGACAATTGGAGAGATTCATCTCGATATGGCTCGACCACTAGAGAGATTACTCTTAATGTGGTTCGACTAATAGAGATATTACTCTCAATGTGGTCCGACTAACAGAGAGATTACTCTCAATGTGGCCTGACTACCGGAGAGATTACTCTCAATGTGGCTCGACCACCAGAGAGATTACTCTCAATGCGGCTCGACCACCAGAGAGATTACTCTCAATATGGCCTAAATACCAGAGAGATTACTCTCACTATGGCCCGACTATCGGAGAGATTACTCTCAATGTGGTCCAATTACCGGAGAGATTACTCTCAATGTGGTCCGACTATCGGAGAGATTACTTTCAATGTTGCCCGACTGCCGGAGAGATTACTCTCAGTATGGACCGACTGCTGGAGAGAATACACTCAATATGGTTCGACTGCCGAAGAGATTACTCTCAATGTGGTTCGACTACCACAGAGATTACTCTCAATGTTGCCAGACTACCGAAGAGATTACTCTCAATGTGGCGTGACTACCGGAGAGATTACTCTCAATGTGGCCCGACCACCAGAGAGATTACTCTTAATACAGCCCGATTACCGGAGAGATTACTCTAAATGTGGCCCAACTATCGAAAAAATTAATCTCAATATGACCCGACTAATAGAGAGATTACTCTCAACGTGGCCCGACTACCGGAGAGATTACTCTCGATGTAGAGCGACTACCGGAGAGATTACTCTCAATGAGGCCTGACCACCGGAGAGATTACTCTCAATGTGGTTTGAATTTAAATACCGGAGATATTACTCTAAATGTCACCCGAATACCGGATAGATTACTCTCAATTATGGCCCGACTATCGAAGAGATTACTCTCAATGTGGCCCAACTATCGGAGAGATTACTCTCAATGTGGCCTGACTACCGGAGAGATTACTCTCAATGTGGCCTGACCACCAGAGAGATTACTCTCAATGTGCGCAACTACCAAAGAGAATACTCTCAATATGGCCCGTCTACCGGAGAGATTACTCTCAATATGGCCCGGCTACCGGAGAGATTACTCTAAGTGTGGCCCGGCAACCGGAGAGATTACTCTCAATATGGTTTGAATTTGAATACCGGAGAGATTACTATAAATGTAGCCCGAATACCGGAGAGATTACTCTCAATTATGGCCCGACTACCGAAGAGATTACTCTCAATGTGGCCCGACTACCGAAGAGATTACACTTAATGTGGACTGACTACCGAAGAGATTACTCTCAATGTGGCATGACCACCAGAGAGATTACTCTCAACGTGCCCGACTACCAAAGAGATTACTCTCAATGTGGCCCGGCTACCGGAGAGATTACTCTCAATGTGGCTCGACTACTGGAGTGATTAATCTCGATGTGGCCCGACAATCAGAGAGATTAATCTCGATATGGTACGACTACCGAAGAGATTATTTTCGATGTGGCCCGACTACCGGAGAGATTACATCGATGTTGCCAGAATACCGGAGAGATTACTCTTAATATGGTTCAACTACTGGAGAGATTAATCTTATTATGGACCGACTACCGGAGAGATTACTCTCAATGTGGCCCGACTAACGAAGAGATTACTCTCAATGTGGACCAACCACCGAAGAGATTACTCTCAACGTAGCTCGACCACCGAAGAGATTACTCTCAATGTGGCTCGACCACTAGAGAGATTATTCTCAATATGGCCCGAATACCAGAGTGATTACTCTCACTGTGGCCCGACTATCGGAGAGATTTCTCTCAATATGGTCCAACTAGCGGATAGATTACTCTCAATGTGGCCCGACTATCGGAGAGATTGCTTTCAATATTGCCCGACTACTGGAGAGATTACTCTCAGTGTGGACCGTCTGCCGGAGAGAATACACTCAATGTGGTTTGACTGCCAAAGAGATTACTCTTAATATGGTTCGGCTACCAGAGAGATTACTCTCAATGTGGCCAGACTACCGAAGAGATTACTCTTAATGTGGCCGAGTACCGGAGAGATTACCCTCAATGTTGCCCTACTACCGGAGAGATTACTCTCGATATGGCCCGATTACCGGAGAGATTACTCTAAATATGGCCCTACTATCGGAGAAATTAATCTCAATGTGGCCCGACTACCCGAGAGATTACTCTCAATATGGCCCGACTACCGGAGAAATTACTCTCAATGTGGCCTGACCACCAGAGAGATTACTCTCAATGTGCCCGACTACCATAGAGATTACTCTCAATGTGGCCCGGGTACTGGAGAGATTACTCTCAATGTGGCCCGACTGCCGAAGTGATTAATCTCAATGTGGCCCGACTACTGGAGTGATTAATCTCGATGTGGCCCGATAATCGGAGAGATTAATCTCGATGTGGCCCGACTACCGAAGAGATTGTTTTCGATATGGCTCGACTACCGGAGAGATTACATCAATGTTGCCCGAATACCAGAGAGATTACTCTTAATATGGTTTGACTACGGGAGAGATTAATCTTATTATGGTTCGACTACCGGAGAGATTACTCTCAATGTGGCCCGACTAACGAAGAGATTACTCTCAATATGGCCCAACTACCGAAGAGATTACTCTCAACGTAGCTCGACCACCGGAGAGATTACTCTCAATGTGGCTCGACCACTAGAGAGATTACTCTCAATATGGCCCGAATACCAGAGTGATTACTCTCACTGTGGCCCGACTATTGGAGAGATTTCTCTCAATATGGTCCAACTAGCGGATAGATTACTCTCAATGTGGCCCGACTATCGGAGATATTGCTTTCAATATTGCCCGACTACTGGAGAGATTACTCTCAGTGTAGACCTTCTGCCGGAGAGAATACACTCAATGTGGTTTGACTACCGGAGTGATTACTCTAAATATGGTTCGACTACCAGAGAGATTACTCTCAATGTGGAAAGACTACCGAAGAGATTACTCTTAATGTGGCCGAGTACCGGAGAGATTACTCTCAATGTTGCCCTACTATCGGAGAGATTACTCTCGATATGGCCCGATTACCGGAGAGATTACTCTAAATATGGCCCTACTATCGGAGAAATTAATCTCAATGTGGCCCGACTACCAGAGAGATTACTCTCAATATGGCCCGACTACCGGAGAGATTACTCTCAATGTGGCGCGACTACCGGAGAGATTACTCTCAATGTGGCCCGACTACCGGAGATGTTACTCTCAATGTGGTTTGAATTTGAATACTGGAGAGATTACTCTTAATGTGGCCCGACTACTGGAGATATTACTCTCAATATTGCCTGACTATCAGAGAGATTACTCTCTATGTAGCCTGACTACCGGAGAGAGTACTCTTAATGTGGCCCGACTATAAAAAATATTACTCTCAATATGGCCCGACTACCGGAAAGATTACTCTCAATGTGGCCAGACTACTATAGAGATTACTATCAATGTGGCCTGACTATCGGTGATTACTCTTAATGTGGTTCGACTATCGGAGAGATTACTCTCAATGTGGCCCGACTACAGGAGAGATTAATCTCATTGTGGCCCTACTACCGAAGAGATTAATTTCAATGTGGCCCGACTACCAAAGAGATTGCTCTCAATATGGCCCGACTATCGGAGAGATCACTCTCAATGTGGTTCGACTACCGGAGAGATTACTCCTAATGTGGACCGGCTACCAGAGAGATTACTCTCAACGTGGCCCGACTATCGTAGAGATTACTCTCAATGTGGCTCGACTACTGGATAGATTACTCTTAATGTGGCCCCATATTGGAGAGATTACTCTCAATATGGCCCGACTACCGGAGAGATTACTCTCAATGTGGCCCGATTACCAGAGAGATTACTCTCGATATGGCCCGACTACAGGAGAGATTACTCTCAATGTGGCCCGACTACCAGAGAGATTACTTTCAATGTTGCCTGACTACCGAAGAGATTACTCTCAATGTGGCCCGACTATCGGAGAGATTACTCTCAATGTGGCCTGACTACCGGAGAGATTACTCTCAATGTGGCCTGACCACCAGAGAGATTACTCTCAATGTGCGCAACTACTAAAGAAAATACTCTCAATATGGCCCGTCTATCGGAGAGAATACTCTCAATATGGCCCAGATATCGGAGAGATTACTCTCAATGTGGCCCGGCTACCGGAGAGATTACTCTCAATGTGGTTTGAATTTGAATACCGGAGAGATTAATATAAATGTAGCCCGAATACCGGAGAGATTACTCTCAATTATGGCCCGACTACCGAAGAGATTACTCTCAATGTGGCCTGACTACCGTAGAGATTACTCTCAATGTGGCCTGACTACCGGAGAGATTACTCTCAATGTGGCCTGACCACTAGAGAGATTACTCTCAATGTGCCCGACTACCAAAGAGATTACTCTCAATGTGGCCCAGGTACTGGAGAGATTACTCTCAATGTGGCCCGACTACCGAAGTGATTAATCTCAATGTGGCCCGACTACTGGAGTGATTAATCTCGATGTGGCCCGACAATCGGAGAGATTAATCTCGATGTGGCCCGACTACCGAAGAGATTATTTTTGATGTGGCCCGACTACCGGAGAGATTACATCAATGTTGCCCGAATACCGGAGAGATTACTCTTAATATGGTTCGACTACAGGAGAGATTAATCTCATTATGGTCCGACTACCGGAGAGATTACTCTTTATGTGGCCCGACTAACGAAGAGATTACTCTCAATGTGGCCTAACTACCGAAGAGATTACTCTCAACGTAGCTCGACCACCGGAGAGATTACTCTCAATGTGGCTCGACCACTAGAGAGATTACTCTCAATATGGCCCAAATACCAGAGTGATTACTCTCACTGTGGCCCGACTATCGGAGAGATTTCTCTCAATATGGTCCAACTAGCGGATAGATTACTCTCAATGTGGCCCGACTATCGGAGAGATTGCTTTCAATATTGCCCGACTACTGGAGAGATTACTCTCAGTGTGGAACGTCTGCCGGAGATAATACACTCAATGTGGTTTGACTACCGGAGAGATTACTCTCAATATGGTTTGACTACCAGAGAGATTACTCTCAATGTGGCCAGACCACCGAAGAGATTACTCTTAATGTGGCCGAGTACCGGAGAGATTACTCTCAATGTTGCCCTACTACCGGAGAGATTACTCTCGATATTGCCCGATTACCAAAAAGATTACTCTAAATATGGCCCTACTATCGGAGAAATTAATCTCAATGTGGCCCGACTACCAGAGAGATTACTCTCAATATGGCCCAACTACCGGAGAGATTACTCTCAATGTGGCACGACTACCGGAAAGATTACTCTCAATGTGGCTCGACTACCGGAGATATTACTCTCAATGTGGTTTGAATTTGAATATCGAAGAGATTACTCTAAATATAGCCCGAATACCGGAGATATTACTCTCAATTTGGCCCGACTACCGGAGATATTACTCTCAATGTTGCCCGACTACCGGAGAGATTACTCTCAATGTGGCCCGACTACCAAGAGATTACTCAAAATGTGGCCCGACTATTAGAGAGATTACTCTCTATGTGGCCTGACTACCGGAGAGAGTACTCTTAATGTGGCCCGACTATCAAAAATATTACTCTCAATATGGCCCGACTAACGAAAAGATTACTCTCAATGTGGCCAGACTACTATAGAGATTACTATCAATGTGGCCTGACTATCGGAGATTACTCTTAATGTGGTTCGACTATCGGAGAGATTACTCTCAATGTGGCCCGACTACAGGAGAGATTAATCTCATTGGGGCCCTACTACCGAAGAGATTAATTTCAATGTGGCCCGACTACTGGAGAGATTACTCTCAACGTGGCCCGACTACCGGAGAGATTACTCTCAACGTGGCCCGACTACCGGAGAGATTACTCTCAACGTGGCCCGACTACCGGAGAGATTACTCTCAACGTGGCCCGACTACCGGAGAGATTACTCTCAACGTGGCCCGACTACCGGAGAGATTACTCTCAACGTGGCCCGACTACCGGAGAGATTACTCTCAACGTGGCCCGACTACCGGAGAGATTACTCTCAACGTGGCCCGACTACCGGAGAGATTACTCTCAACGTGGCCCGACTACCGGAGAGATTACTCTCAACGTGGCCCGACTACCGGAGAGATTACTCTCAACGTGGCCCGACTACCGGAGAGATTACTCTCAACGTGGCCCGACTACCGGAGAGATTACTCTCAACGTGGCCCGACTACCGGAGAGATTACTCTCAACGTGGCCCGACTACCGGAGAGATTACTCTCAACGTGGCCCGACTACCGGAGAGATTACTCTCAACGTGGCCCGACTACCGGAGAGATTACTCTCAACGTGGCCCGACTACCGGAGAGATTACTCTCAACGTGGCCCGACTACCGGAGAGATTACTCTCAACGTGGCCCGACTACCGGAGAGATTACTCTCAACGTGGCCCGACTACCGGAGAGATTACTCTCAACGTGGCCCGACTACCGGAGAGATTACTCTCAACGTGGCCCGACTACCGGAGAGATTACTCTCAACGTGGCCCGACTACCGGAGAGATTACTCTCAATGTGGCCCGACTACAGGAGAGATTAATCTCATTGTGGCCCTACTACCGAAGAGATTAATTTCAATGTGGCCCGACTACCAAAGAGATCGCTCTCAATATGGCCTGACTATCGGAGAGATCACTCTCAATGTGGTTCGACTACCGGAGAGATTACTCCTAATGTGGACCGGCTACCAGAGAGATTACTCTCAATGTGGCCCGACTATCGTAGAGATTACTCTCAATGTGGCTCGACTACTGGATAGATTACTCTTAATGTGGCCCCCTATCGGAGAGATTACTCTCAATATGGCCCGACTACCGGAGAGATTACTCTCAATGTGGCCCAATTACCGGAGAGATTACTCTCGATGTGGCCCGACTACAGGAGAGATTACTCTCAATGTGGCACGACTACCAGAGAGATTACTCTTAATGTGGTTCGACTATTGGAGATATTACTCTCAATGTGGCCCCGACTACCGGAGAGATTATTCTCAATGTAGCCCGACTGCCGGAGAGATTAATCTCACTGTGGCCCGACTACCGGAGAGATCAATATCAATGTGGCCCGACTACCGGAGAGATTACTCTCAATATGGCCCGACTACCAGAGAGATTACTCTCAATGTGATGCGAGTACATGAGAGATTACACTCAATGTGGCCCGACTACTGGAGAGATTACTCTCAATATGGCCCGACTATTGGACCAATTATTCTCAATGTGGTTCGAATACCGGAGAGATTTCTCTCAATGTGGCCCGTCTACCAGATAGATTACTCTCAATGTGGCCCGACTACCGGAGAGATTACTCTCAATGTGGCCCGACTACCAAATAGATTACTCTCAATGTGGCTCGATTACCGGAGAGATTACTCTCAATATGGCCCGATTACCAGAGAGATTACTCTCAATATGGCCCAACTATCGGAGAGATTACTGTCAATGTGGCCCGACTATCGGAGAGATTACTCTCAATGTGGCACGACTACCTGAGAGATTACTCTCAATGTTGCCTGACTACCGAAGTGATTAATCTCAATATGGCCCGACTGCTGGAGTAATAAATCTCGTTGTGGCTCGACTACCAGAGAGATTAATCTCGATGTGGCCCGACTACCGGAGAGATTATTTTTTATGTGGCTCGACTATCGGAGAGATTACTATCAATGTGGCCCGACTACCGAAGAGATTACTCTTAATGTGGTTCGACTACTTAAGAGATTAATCTTAATGTGGTCTGACTACCGGAGAAATTACTCTCAATGTGGCCTGACTAACAGAGAGATCACTCTCAATGTGGCCCGACTACTGGAGAGATTACTCTCAATGTGGCTCGGCCATCAGAGAGATTACTCTCAATATGGCCCGAATACCAAAGAGATTATTGTCACTATGGCCCTATTATAGGAGAGATTACTCTCAATGTGGTTCGACTACTGGAGAGATTACTCTCAATATGGCTAGACTACCGGAGAGATTACTCTCAATATGGCCTGACTACAGAGAGATTACTCTCAATATGGCCCGACTATCGGAGGGATTACTCTAAATGTAGCCCGACTACTGGAGAGATTACTCTCAATGTGGCCCGACTACCGGAGAGATTACTTTTAGTATGGCCCTACTACCGGATAGATTACACTCAATGTGGCCTGAATACTGAAGAGATTATTCTCAATGTGGTTCGACTACCGGAGAGATTACTCTCAATGTGGCTCGACTTCCGGAGAGATAAATCTCCGTCTAGCCCGACTACCGGACAGATTACTCTCTATGTTTCCCGACTGTCGGAGAGATTACTCTCAATGTGGCCCGACTACCAGGGAGATTGTCGATGCCCCCTTTTTCTTACGAAATCAGGTTTATGATATTTGCGTGGACGACTCGGTCCCTTTTGGGTATTGGGTTCGAATTGAAGAGTTCCACCTAATGAATAAGTGCATTAGGACACTAAGAAGAAACTTTGATTGAGGAAACCAGTAATTGTGTAAGGGCTTGAAATTATCCCGAGGGGAAGGTGTTAGGAACCCCTCGAGATCCACTAGTGTGGTTCCCGACTATACTATAATTGCGACTTTAAGTGAAAACAACAAGTAGACAAATAGGAGTTACAAATATGAGGGGGGGTTTTCACATAATTGTTGTAAGTAATTGTAGTTAAACGAAGTTAAAGAAGCTGAAATTTGAGAGAAGAAGCAGTTTTAAAATTTTGAATAACCGAGTTAAAAAAAAGAAAATTTTCACATAGTTGTTGCAAGTAATTGAAGTTAGAAGCAGTTAAAGAAGCTGAAGTTTGGGAAAAAACAGTTGAAATTCTGAATAAAATAAACAAGTAAGGGAAGGGGTCCTAAGTTTATACATAATATGGATCGCCCCACACAACACTTGGTAACCATTTATACACGTGGTATTATCGCGTGGTCATCATATCCATATCTACCCTTTCCCACCCCGTTAAGGTATTAAAAGCGAAATGGTCTCGTAGTGTTTGGCTCCCTGTTGACATTTCTCCAAGGCTCGGTATATTTCTGCAATAATCATGGGCACTATACTAAATGGCTGCCCACCAATTCCCTCCATTAAAGTTTTGGTGACCATGACTAGCCTGGTATGGATCCTAGCTTTCTTCATTGGAAATACTATTATCCCCAAGAAACAGAACATAAAGACAAAGACCCTTCGATGGATATGCCCTAATGATGTAAGGGCGAATTCATCAGGACAGGTACGGTAAGATTTGCTGTAGCCATACATTTCATACAATTAGTCAAAGGGGATATATGACTCCTTCAAACATGTCAAGACTGGATTCTTCTTTAGACCCATCATTTTGAGAAAACCTCTACCCTTATGGTTTTTCGGCATTGACAAACCCGGAGTTTTCCACGGTATTCCAGCCAGTCCTCCTATTTCCTCAAGCAAGGGTGTTATCTCAATGTCTCCGAAGTGGAACACAGACCTATCACAATCCCAGAATAGAGCGACAACTTCTATGATTTTGTTGTTGGGTTGAATTTCTAGGAGAAAATGTAGGTTTTCTAGATATTTCCTGACAAGAGCCTGATCGCTGGAATGAAGATCTCTCCACCAGATTAGCAATTTGGGGTGGATGTTGGTGACCATGCCGAATCTGGGGACTTCATGCCTCATTTTCTGCAAGACAAGAAGTGTTAGGCCCTTACCCCCACCAGACTCGACTATTTTAATATCAACAATTAGCATAACAAGCATTTAGTTCTCCAAATAAATGCACAAAACGTGGTAGCGTCCGCTTGGGTTTGGGGAAAACCCGGTGGACTTTGGACAAGGCTATCTTAAAGAGTCATTATGCGAACAACATAACTGTCTCAGTTAGGTTTGATAGCGATGCATGCACCTTTAAGCAGAGTAAGGTTTCTATGGAGTATTACACTGGTACCCTTGAGCGGACAACTCAAGAGGGAAAGGCATGGAACTGTCGACTACACCATTGATCGACTGGTTTTACCGTAAATACGCCTTTGTCGGATTTAAGGGGTGATAATACCGGAAGAGCGCAACCACTCATTATAAGCGTTGCTATAGTATTTTGTTTGGCACGAGTGGAATGTGATGTTGAATATGCAGTTGCAACAATTAAAACAAGTTTTCACGTATTTGCACATTTATAAAGTAATATATACAACAGTTTCTCATAATTTACAACAGTATTAAAGGAAAGTGATAAAAGGAGAGCATTAAGAAAAATAAAGAAAAGAAACAAAGAGCCAAGTCAGTTTCGTAGTAGAAGAAGGAATAAATACTTAAGGGCATTTAAACAAGTAAAGACATATAAGCATAAAGTCACAAATAGCATGAAATGGTAAAAGCCTTAAAGAAATCCCTAGTGGAGTCGCCATGCTGTCGATGCCCCCTTTTTCTCGCGAAATCGGGTTTATGAAATTTAGGAGGACAACTCGTTCCCTTTTGGGAATTGGGTTTGAATTGAAGAGTCGCCACCTAATGAATAAGTGCATTAGGACACTAAGAAGAAACTTTGATTTAGAAAACCAGAGATTGGGTAAGGGCTTGAAATTATCCCGAGGGGAAGGTGTTGTAAAAATAGCACGATATAGCCAGTTTTCGGACTGGTCAATCAAAAATAGCCAGTGTTTACCAAGTTAATGAAAAATAGCCACCGTTTGGCTGCAATAGAGACCGGTCCAGCATAATATATTGGAGTTCGAAGCACTTGTATATGAACTCAAGCATATTATGATGGACCTGTATACTTTGCTGGCTCCAGTATAATATACTGGAGACTGGAGCACTGGTGCTCCAAACTCCAATATATTATACTGGACCATTATACTTGCTGGAACTCCAGTATAATATGCTGGAGTTCTAGTGTATTTATGCTGGAACTCCATTATATTATGCTGGAGTTCCAGCATACTATCTTGGAACTCCAGTATAATATGTTGGAGTTCAAGTATACTTATGCTAGAACTCCAGCATAATATACTGGAGTATTTTCTGGGTTTTAAACAGTATTTTTGCTCAGATTTATCTATACATAAAAACTGGCTAAATTTCGATTACTTTTGCAATTGGGCTATTTTTCAACGACCAGTTGTAAATCTGGCTATTTTTAAAAATCTCCCGAAGGTGTTAGACACCCCTCGAGATCCATTAGTATGTTTTCCGGCCATATTATAATTGTCACTTTAAGTGCAAATAACAAGTAGACAAATAAGAGTTAAAAATATGAGGGGAGTTTTCACATAATTGTTGTAAGTAATTGCAGTTAAAAAAAGTTAAAGAAGCTGAAATTTGAGAGAAGAAGCAGTTTTACAATTCTGAATAAACGAGTAAAAAAAAAGTAATTTTCACATAGTTGTTGCAAGTAATTGAAGTTAGAAGTATTTAAAGAAGCTGAAGTTTGAGAAAAAGCAGTTGAAATTCTGAATAAAATAAACAAGTAAGGGAAGGGGTCCTAAGATTATTCATAATATGGATCAGCCCACACAGCGCCCGGTAACCGTTTATACACGTGGTGTTATCGCGTGGTCATCATATCCATATCTACCCTTTCCCACCCCGTTAAGGTATTAAACGCGAAATGGTCTCATTTTACTTATTGCACCCTATAACCCGTCTCCAATCCTATCAGCCCCGGAGATATTTGGGACTACTAATCCTAAAGGGAAGGGTGTGAGGTTTTTATAGTTTCAAAGAACAAAATTCTAAGGCAAGAATCAAAACACATATGTAACAAATATGGGGGAGGAGCACATAACAGATAGAAAGGCTCAAACAAACCTCCTTAAAACAAAGAGAAGCATATAGTTTTAGCATGTCTTTCACATACTGATTAGTGTCTGATTAAACTTAAGAGTTGTGGCAGACTGATCTATTACATATTTCAAATAAGAAACCCGAATCAGGCCTACCTGCTGGTTGTAGTTAATAGAATTTGATCCAATTTAAAAGTTACCCTATGGTTCGCCTAAGTGTTAGACAAAACCTATAGGCATGATATCTACTAGTTTCAGAAAAGAAGTATACTGATTCTAAAGAGGAGGACTTGTTAATTATAGAAAACATAAATTCTACAGATGTTAAGCATTTGCTACTACTGATTTAGACTTATAAGCGAATGGTCGATTCAGATTTAGCTAATGGCTCCTATAGGCATGCTTTCTAGGTGCTATTGATTTTAAAACATTTTTACAATCGAAACATGAGTGCAGAAGTCCTATAGGCATGGTATCTAAAGTACTGTTAGTTATTTAAACCTATAAGCAGGTTTGCCTAGTGACAGATGAAGATGCAAAATTCAGGATGTCCTATAGGCATGTTATCTATATAATATGCAGCATTTGGAAATGATTTATAGACATGTTCTCTATATAATGCAGAAATGCAGAACCTATAGACATAGTATCTATATAATGCAGAATCCTATAGATATGGTTTCTGTTTGAAATGCAGAATCCTATAGACATGGTTTCTGTATGAAATACATAACCTATAGACATGGTATCTATAGAATCCTATAGACGGTTTCTATATGAAATGCAGAAATGAAAGTTGAAAGCAGGATATGTGTGCAGAAGTATAATAATTCCCTATGAACATGATATCTACCCTTTTGCATGCATGATTGACCCTCCCCTTTTCACTAATAGCCCCAGTAGTTATTACAAGTTATTACAGCCCAGAAGGAATAAGAAAGTAGAATTACATTAGAAAACTAAAAATTTACAACCAAGGAGAGCCTGATTCAAACTTCCTGTCTGAAGCATGAAGTAAACCAATCTCCAAAGATCAAATTCCAAAGCCTTTCTCTTATTTGGGATGCGTCAGAGTTCCCTAAGAGTCTCAAATAGACTCCGAGCAGTTCTCACACCCAAATATATTGCAGAATTGAATCATAGTGCAGTGTGGAAGGGCCAGCCCTCAAATGTCCAAGTTCAGAGGAAACTTAAGGTTCCAAGGAAAGGCTCATAGGAGGGGGCAGAACCTGGAAGCTAAGAGAGAGTGTAAGTGCAGAGATGGGGTTCTGGGAAAAGGCAAGGACATGCTAGTGGTCATACCTTGCAATTGGAAGTGTTGGCACACCACACCAGCATGTTAGGACACATTGTTTGGGAGTCAGGATCCCTCTAAGGGGTGCATGCATTCACAACAGAAACATATGCAAAGAAATTGACATACTAATCAACATTGAGCATAGACAGTAAAGTAGACAGGAGTGTAAGGGATATAAAATAAGCATATTGGGATGAGGCTAAAACCAAAATTAGAACACACCAGTTTCAAGGATAAAAGAAAAAGAAGCCGTAGTCTTGTAAAGCCAAAGTGCAAGCAAGCAGTTAGAACACTATGATTTTAGAGGAGAACTATGAGATTGTAAGTGTCTCAAGTGTGTAATGTGTAAAAGTGTTAAATTGAAAGTCATCTGAAAAGTGTCGAATTCAAGGTGTGTTGGTGAGAAAGGACTCGTGCCCTTTTATAGTGTAGAAGGCAAGCAGAATAAGGTAGGAGAATAGTTTTAAAATCAATTGTTAATCAATTACGCAAATTTTCCCTTTAACTAAGGGATTCAGATTTCGAATGGTAAAACTAATTAAGGAACTAAATTAATCAAACACTTTGTGTAAAGTAGTATAATAAGGGTAAATACATAAAGGTCTATTTAAGGACAAGGTCTTGACAACACACGGTTTGTGTAAATAAGGAAAGGAAATCAATGAACAGCTAGTAAATCACAAGGTCTGAATTTTGATATGAATGAATCCAGTCAAAAAGGTGAAAAAAGGTTTTTACTTAAGGAAAATCACTAACAATCAGTCAAACCTAAAAGAGGATTCTGAATCAATCATAAGTTGGAAAACCTTTTCGGAAGACAGAACTCATCACACATATAAAAGCATACATCCACGCTTAAACACGAAGAAATTTGTCATGCTATTTAATAGAAGAATTTGAAAGTTCAGAGTCATAAATAAAGGAATTCAAACTTAGTCCATAGACTCAGAATGAGTCTGAAAGAGTCAAGGGTTCCAAAATAGAATCCTAGTTCAAACACATGACCAAACCTCAGTAGAACCTCCAAATTCTAGGGTTTTCGACTCGAGTAAAGCACAGGGATGATGAGGCAACAGGCTTAGAGATTCTTTTCAGAATTCTCATGAGAAGCCAAGCAAATACAATAGAATGTTCGAAGCATAATGAGAATAGGAGAAACTATAGAGGAAAACATGCATAAATGGGTCTTGAAACAAGGTAAAGTAGAAATGAAACAGTAACATTTAAGAACATGGTAGATCAATACAGTAGAAGAACAAAAGAACAGTATAGCAAAAGAACATACAGTAAAACACAGTGGGATAAACACGTGAGAGCATGGTATAGAAATATAGTAGAAGAAAGAACGAAGCACAGTAGAAGAACATGCAACATAAAAACATAGTAAAAGAACATGCGTGGTAGAAAGGAAAACTTAAGAACATAGTATAGACAAATAAACACAAAGACAAGAAAAGGAAAAGTTAGAGAAATATTTTAAGCTTTTTAGAAAACCCTAAATCGGAAAGAAGCAATTTTTGAAAGAGAAAATTGGGAAAAACGTTTGAAAACTCAAGTATAGCACAGATATGTACCAAATCTAAGAAAAAATAGAGAAAACCTTGAATAGCTAGGGTTTCATAGGAACCCTAAAATGAGAAAGGCTTGGAAAAAGGTCCGATCTGAGTCGGATGAGTTAGAACCAGGCTCAAAACACCATAGTGTGCCGGAGCTGGGCTGGAGATGGCCATAGAACTTTGAATCGACGAAGATCTGAGTGGACACCATCGAGGTTAGACCTTGAAACTTTGAATACCAAGTGTTTAAGAGCAGAGGGAGATGAGTTTAGGCCATCCATCGCCTGAGAGGCCATGGATTTCGGTGAGATTGAGGTTGAAGGTGGTGAGAAAGGCTAGGGTTTCGAGAGAGTTTGAGAGAAGAGGGATTTCAGAGGCAGCTGAGAGAAGAAAATGAGTTAGTGTTAGGGGTGTGGGTGTATTAAAAAAGGTAAGGAACGATGGTGGCCGTTGATCAAAATGATCAACGGCCTGGATTAAAAGAAAGAGCCGGGCGGGTTGGACAAATGGGTCAGGTCTGGGTTGGATTGAAATTGGGTCGATCCGTTAGGGGTTTGAAATTGGATTGATTGGGTGGATCAATTTGACTATATTTGAAATGCAAATGAGGCTATCAGTTAATTAGCCACTTTTCCCTTTTAAATTTATAAAAAAAGTAGTAAAAATAATTTTTGAAACAATTTGAAGGCACTATATTAATTAATAATATATAATCAATAAATTAAAAATACTGGTATAAATTTTGTAATTATAAAATGCTATTAATTCTTAAAATAGGCCAATTTAGCTTTTAAAATACCAAATAAATTTGTAAAAATGCATAAAAATTACCCTAGCTATATTTTGGTATAAATATGAGAATAAAATAAGTTATTCACCAAAATGATAATTTTAGAAATAATTATTGGTTTTTGTACTACTAAAATGGATAATAAATTATTTTAAAAATCCTTTAAAAATTAGGAAAAATACTAAAACACTTGGGAATACTTATATATGCATACATATACTATTTTGAAAGTATTTTGCATATAAAAAATATACAAGGAAAAATTAATTATCAACAGCTGTCCCTCTTTACTCGGGAAGGATGAAAGAGTTGTCAGGTAAAGACATGATGGCCAATTTGACCGAATGAAACGGTTTGAAGAGTTTGAACGTGCTCTGGTTCCTGAACTACCTACATATCCTGGTGTTATAGGAATAAAGCCATATGTAGTTCAGGATCCGTCGGCGGAGTATCCCGATGGAGATCTTTCAAGAACGGACGCGATATTTTGGTTGGGATGGGTGGTTAAGAGTCTAATTGCGGAAATTAGAGCGGGATCACTCCTGATGAGTTGGCCGTTGCTTGCTAGTTTAACTGTAGATAAGCAATACACACATATATTGTGCATGAATTTAAACATGATGCAATTTCTCGTCGGACCATGAATGATGTCCGTGGATGGTTAGGATGACATCCACAGGCCATGATGTCCTGGGCCATGAAGCATATAACAAAGGATTCGCAGGCTATGAAATGATGCTCTCAGGCTATGAGAATGATGCCTCGGAGCGATGGTACCTTTGATATGCAAGAGATAAATGGGGGTCCTCAGGCCATGACATGGCGTTCTCGGGCCATGCGAATGGTGCCTCCGAACAATGACGCCTTTGGACAGTTTGGCAATCTTTCAGCCCATAAGAGCGTAAATAAAGTGGCGATATTTCAGCCGATGCAAGACATAAATAAAGGTGGCGATATCTCAGCCGATGCAAGACATAAATAAAAGTGGCGATCTTTCAGCCGATGCAAGACATAAATAAAGGTGGCGATCTTTCAGCCATGCAAGACATAAATAAGAGTGGTGATATTTCAGCAATGCACGACATAAATAAAAGTGGCGATCTTTCAGCTGATGCAAGACATAAATAAAGGTGGCGATATTTCAACCATGCAAGACGTAAATAAAAGTGGCGATATTTCAGCCGATGCAAGACGTAAATAAAGGTGGCAATCTTTCAGCCGATGCAAGACATAAATAAAGATGGCGATCTTTCAGCCATGTAAGATGTAGATGAAGGCAGCGATATTTCAGCTGATGCAAGATGTAAATAAAAGTGGCGATCTTTCAACCATGCAAGATATAGATGGAGGTGGCAATATTTCAGCCATGCAAGACATAAATAAAGGTGGCGATCTTTCAGCCATGCAAGATGTAGATGAAGGTGGCGATATTTCAGCCGATGCAAGATGTAAATAAAAGTGGCGATCTTTCAGCCATGCAAGATGTAGATGAATGTGGTGATATTTCAGCCATGCAAGACACAAATAAAGGTGGCGATCTTTTAGCCATGCAAGACGTAAATAAAGGTGTCGATCTTTCAGCCATGCAAGATGTAGATGAAGGTGGCGATATTTCAGCCATGCAAATGGAGATAGAGCTTAACCTCGAAAGGCAGAATGGTAGTCTTATGCAATGCAGGAAATGTAGATGGAGGTAGAGCTTAACCTCGGAAGGCAGAATGATAGCCTTATGCAATGCAAGAAATACAGATGGAGATAGAGCTTAGTCTCGGAAGACAGAATGATGCCCTTATGCAATGCCGAGAATAAAAGGTGAATAGTAATAAAATTTCTTAGTCGATAGTCGATTGCGATATTGTCGTTGCTGGGGATATTGCGCAAGGATAGTGACCGTGAATATGTGCGGTGGTTCTGAGAGTTGTATTCCTGAAAAGTATGAGTTGTATAAATATATTTGATGATTTTACGACTTGGGTACCTGATCCAAAGAAAAATCGTGAGTTTTGCAAAGGGGGAAAGGTTGGTTCGTATCCACGCTAACTTTGCTTGACCTGCTCGGCTCTGATGTGTATCCTTAGGGTAGCGTTGCTAAACAGAGCAATTTTGGTGATAGACATGCACGATTTAGTAAAAATATAGCATAAATACATAGTTAAGAATAGTTTTCTTTAGATGAACCAACGACTGAGACGTGGTCCAAGACATTGAAATTTCTCTTGTTACGAAATTTTGAGGGTCCTCCTTAAAATTTTGTCCCAGTTTGCTGGGCTGCTGCTTCTGACGGCTACTAACAATAAATGGTTGAAATCAACTTCTGAATTTTAAGGGTCCTCCTCTAGTTGGGAAGGGGGAGGAATGAAAATTTTATTGAATTGTGACCGAAACCATAAGGTTGCCTATGTATCCCTTATTAAACGGGAATCAGTTCAGATATTGTTCAAATTACATCATATAGAAAAAGCATGAAATTACACATAGTAGCGCTTGACTGCATCTGAATTGATTGGTTTTGGCCAAACTTCTCCGTCCATTTCTGCAGGTATAAGGGCTCCTCCTGTTAGAATTTGATGAACCATGTATGGACCCTGCTAGTTGGGAGAGAACTCCCCTTTGGCTTCATCTTAATATGGAAAATTCTTCTTTAACACCAACTGCCCTGGTGTGAACTGTCTTGGTTTGACTCTCTTGTTGAAGGCTCTAGACATTCTGTTCTGATAAAGCTGACCATGGCAAACTACATTCTTTCTTTTACCATCTATAAGATCCAGCTGCTCGTAATGACTCTTTACCCATTTTGCATCGTCGAGTTCTGCTTCTTGTATTACCCTTAGGGAGGGAATTTCTACCTCGGCGGGAATGACTGCTTCTGTACATAAATCAGCATATAGGGGGTTGCCCCAGTTGATGTGCGGACTGTGGTGCGATATCTCAATAATGCAATTGCTAGCTTCTCATGCCATTGCTTATGCTTTTCTATCATCTTTCTTAGTATCTTCTTGATATTCTTATTGGCGACTTCCACGACTCCACTCATCTGAGGCCTGTAAGCTGTGGAATTCTTATGTTTGATCTTGAAAGTTTCACCCATAGCCTTCATCAAGTCACTATTGAGATTGGAACAGTTATGAGTAATGATTGATTCTGGAATTCTGAATCGGCAAACAGTGTGGTCGCAGACAAAATCTGCCACGACTTTCTTAGTCACTGCTCTGTAAGATGTTGCTTCAACCCATTTGGTTTAATAGTCAATTGCTACTAGGATTAACCTATGCCCGTTCGATGCGGCAGGTTCGATTGGTCTGATAGCATCCATTCCCCATGCGGCGAACGGCCATAGAGAGCTTATTGCATTAAGCTCATTTGGAGGCACCCTTATCATGTCGGCATGTCTCTGACAGCGGTGGCACTTTCAGACATACTAGATGCAGTCCGTCTCCGTAGTCATCCAAAAATAACCTGCTTGGAGTATCTTCTTAGCTAAGACAAAATTGTTCGTATGTGGTCCACATGTCTTGGCATGGATTTCTTCTAATAGTCTAGATGCTTCTTTTGCGTCGACACACCTTTGTAATCCCAAATCCGGAGTTCTCCCATACAGGATTCCTCCACTGTGAAAGAAATTATTGGACAACCTCCGAAGTGTGTGCTTTTCAGTAGCATTTGCAAGCTCTTGGTATTCCGTTTTTGCCATCAAACATCTCAAACTTAGGAGGTTTGTACCCCTTAGACAGTTCGACATCTGGTTGTATGCAGAGGTCTTCGTAGTTCAAACCCTCAATCCCTTTGATTCCTTCGATGCCCTGAATTCGGCTAGTCAGTTTCTTGAGTTCTTCTACCAGGTTCCTGATAAGTGAGTCTTTATCATCAGACTCAGGTGTGCTTGAGATGGGTTGAATGGAGTGTGGTGTGGTTTCCACATAGATGGGGTTTTTATGGTGAGTGTGGAGAGGGTCACTTGTGGAGTTTAGTGGTTCAGGGATGAGCAGTGGAGTGTTGTTGGAAGTGTGGCAAGTATTGCAGTGATGGTGATAAGCGAGATGGTTTTGTGATTTCGGGATATTTTGTGGAGGTATGGGGTTCTGAGCGTTTGGGAAACTGATATCTGGGGTGGTGAGGGAAAATTATAAGCTTTACAAGTTCCTAACTTGGTCCAGGTCCTCCTGAAATTTCAACAGTTTTTGCTCGATTTGGGATGCACTTTCTTTGGAGACTTGAGTACCCTGAGTGATTTCTACTCGTTCAATCGAGTTTTCCTTTCTGATGTTGCTCAAATCTTCCATATTTCCCTTGTTCCTGTTTCTGAAGGGACTAGGAGGAGGAGTGGGTGGAGGTCCCTTGGATCTTGTGGAATATGATGACGATGCCAGAGTGAACGAACTAACCTCGGGGTGGGGAATAAACAAAAAGAAAAACAAAAAAAAAGTAACAAGTTAGTAAGGATGATAAGGAAAGATGTTGCGATATTTAAACACATAGTGCAAGAATGTAAATTGTGTCCTAATTTGGGAGCCTCGTTGTGCCTGAGGTAGGCCTAGCGACAAATTGATTTGGAGAACCTATAATGCTAAATGCCTCATTTGATTGATAAAAATAAGACGAATCCCAAAACGGCACTATATAACAGGAAATAAAATGTCACTAATAGCCATTGGCCTTATTACATTCATGAACGAAAAGGTAAATTCCTATCTATTTGGTCCTAGAAGGACCTTCCCTAGACTCGACATCTTTAGCTCCATCGAACAGCTTCAGCAGCTCACGAAGTCCTAGCAGCAAGTAGGCTCTGGCCAGGTGTCCACCTTCGTTTCCTTCAGCATTCTGGCAGTCCTCGGTCCTCTTGATGAATTTCCTTTCCAGCTCCACTAAACCCCGCTCTAAGTACCCCAGTCGCTTGTTGGCGCTGACAGCCATGTCTTGCCATTCTTCAATCAGCTTTTGGCGGGATTCTTGAATTTCACGGTGCTCACTTTCACATTCCCGAATCCTTTTGCGCAGTTGGTTGTACTTGACCTGTGCTTTAGCCTTTTCATCGATGATCTTATGACCTATAACAAATCCCAGTTGACCCAGGCCATTATGATTATCTTTTAACCAGCTTGGACAGTATGAAGTATAATCAGCATGGTACCTGTCTGGCACAATAGTGTCCCTTCCCATGATGATTTTGCAGTGCCACATATGATAAATTTGACACTTGTAAGGGCTATCATCATCTTGAAACTCGGCTCGGAAGTGACTCATCTTGTCGACTCTTGGTATAACCTACTTTCTTCCAGCCTGCCTCATAACCCAAAGGGGGACATAAGGGTAAGTTCCTCTCAAATCGATAAGTATCAGAAACGGTGCATCCCAGGATCGGGCAATGAATTCTTCAGTAGGGAACCATTCGAACATCCACTGTAGTTGGTCCTCTTTCAGATTTTCAAATAGTTCTACCCATCCTTTGGCATCTTCCGGCTGAGCGAACATGTTGGGTATGTAGTTCATCCTCCTTGGTTGATGGAAGGCTATATGATCGTCCTAGTCCCTACGCTGAATCTCCTGTCGGTATTCATCCATTTGGAGGTGCTCCATAAGCCAGAGTTGGAGTAGCAAGTTGCAACCCTCAAAGTGTTTGGCGCCCTGTTGACATTTCTCTAAGGCTCAGTATATTTCTGCAATAATCATGGGCACTATGCTAAATGGCTACCCTCCAATTCCCTCCATTAAAGTTTTGGTGACCATGGCTAGCCTGGTATGGATCCTAGCCTTCTTCATTGGAAATACTATTATCCCCAAGAAACAGAACATAAAGACAAAGACCCATCGATGGATATGCCCTAATGATGTAAGGGCGAATTCATCAGGATAGGTATGGTAAGATTTGCTATGGCCGTAGCTTTCATACAAGTAGTCAAAGGGAATATACGACTCCTTCAAACATGTCAAGTCTGGATTCTTATTTAGACCCATCATTTTGAGAAAACCTCTACCCTTACGGTTTTCCAGCATTAACAAACCTGGAGTTTCCCGTGGTATTCCAGGCAGTCCTCCTATTTTCTCAAGCAAGGGTGTTATCTTAATGTCTCTGAAGCGGAACACAGACCTATCACAATCCCAGAATAGAGTGGAAGCTTCTATGATTTTGTTGTTGGGTTGAATTTCCTGGAGAGAAGGTAGGTTTCCTAGATATTTCCTGACAAGAGCCTGATCGCTGGAATGAAGATCTCTCCACCAGCTTAGTAATTTGGGGTGGATGTTGGTGACCATGCCGAATCTGGGGACTTCGTGCCTCATTTTCTGCAAGACAAGAAGTGTTAGGCCCTTACCTCTACCAGACTCGACTATTTTAATATCAACAATTAGCATAAAAAACATTTAGTTCTCCAAATAAATGCACAAAACGTGGTAGCATCCAATTGGGTTTCGGGAATACCCGATGGACTTTGGACAAAGTCACTTAAAGAGTCATTATGGGGACAACATAACTGACTCGATTAGGTTTGACAGTGATGCATGCACCTTTAAGCAGAGTAAGATTTCTATGAAATATTAGACTGGTACCTTTGAGCGGACAACTCAAGAGGGAAAGGCACAGAACCGTCGACTACACCGTTGATCGACTGGTTTTACCGCAAATACGCCTTTGCCGAAATTAGGGGGTGATAATATCGGAAGAGCGCAACCACTCATTATAAGCGTTGCTATGGTATTTTGTTTGGCATGAGTGGAATATAATGTTGAATATGCAGTTACAACAATTAAAACAAGTTGTCACGTATTTGCATGTTCATAAAGTAATAATTACAACAGTTTCTCATAATTTACAACAATATTAAAGGAAAGTGATAAAGGGAGAGCATTAAGAAAAATAAAGAAAAGAAACAAAGAGCCAAGTCAGTTTCGTAGTAGAAGAAGGAATAAATACTTAAGGGCATTTAAACAAGTAAAGACATATAAGAATAAAGTCACAAATAGCATGAAATGGTAAAAGCCTTAAAGAAATCCCCAGTGGAGTCGCCATGCTGTCGATGCCCCCTTTTTCTCGCGAAATCGGGTTTATGACATTTGGGAGGACAACCGTTCCCTTTTGGGAATTGGGTTTGAATTGAAGAGTCGCCACCTAATGAATAAGTGCATTAGGACACTAAGAAGAAACTTTGATTTAGAAAATCAGAGATTGGGTAAGGGCTTGAAATTATCCCGAGGGGAAGGTGTTAGGAACCCCTCGATATCCACTAGTGTGGTTCTCGGCCATATTATAATTGTGACTTTAAGTGCAAAAAACAAGTAGACAAATAAGAGTTAAAAATATGAGGGGGGGTTCTCACATAATTGCTGTAAGTAATTGTAGTTAAACGAAGTTAAAGAAGCTGAAATTTGAGAGAAGAAGCAGTTTTAAAATTCTGAATAAACGAGTAAAAAAAAGGTAATTTTCACATAGTTGTTGCAAGTAATTGAAGTTAGAAGTAGTTAAAGAAGCTGAAGTTTGAGAAAAAGCAGTTGATATTTTGAATAAAATAAACAAGTAAGGGAAGGGGTCCTAAGTTTATTCATAATATGGATCACCCCACATAATGCCCGGTAATCATTTATACACGTGGTGTTATCGCGTGGTCATCATATCCATATCTACCCTTTCCCACCCTGTTAAGGTATTAAACGCGAAATGGTCTCATTTTACTTATTGCATGCTATTACCCGTCCCCAATCCTATCAGCCCCGGAGGTATTTAGGACTACTAATCCTAAAGGGAAGGGTGTGAGGTTTTTATAGTTTCAAAGAACAAAATTCTAAGGCGAGAATCAAAACACATTTGTAACAAATATGGGGGAGGAGCACATAACAGATAGAAAGGCTCAAACAAACCTCCTTAAAATAAAGAGAAGCATATAGTTTTAGCACGTCTTTCCCATACTGATTAGGGTCTAATTAAACTTAAGAGTTGTGGCAGACTGATCTATTACACATTTCAAATAAGAAACCCGAATCAGGCCTGCATGCTAGTTATAGTTAATAGAATCTGATTCAATTTACAAGTTACCCTATGGTTTGCCAAAGTGTTAGACGAGACCTATAGGCATGAAATCTACTAGTTTCAAAAAAGATGTATACTGATGCTAAAGAACAGGACTTGTTAATTATAGAAAACATAAATTCTATGGATGTTAAGCATTTGCTACTACTGATTTAGACTTATAAGCGAATGGTCGATTCAGATTTAGTTGATGGCCCCTATAGGCATGCTTTCTAGGTGCTAATGATTTTAAAATGTTTTTCAATCTAAACAAGAGTGCAGAAGTCCTATAGGCATGGTATCTAAAATGATGTTAGTTATTTAAACCTATAAGCAGGTTTGCCTAGTGACAAATGATAATGCAAAATTCAGGAAGTCCTATAGGTATGTTATATATATGATATGCAGCGTTTGGAAATGACTTATAGACATGTTCTTTATATGATGCAGAAATGCAGAACCTATAGATATGGTTTCTATATGAAATGCAAAACCTATAGATATGGTATCTATATAGTGCAGAATCATATAGACATGGTTTTTGTATGAAATGCAGAATCCTATAGACATGGTTTCTGTATGAAATGCATAACCTATAGACATGGTATCTATAGAATCCTATAGACATGGTTTCTATATGAAATGCATAAATGAAAGTTGAAAGCAAGATATGAGTGCAGAAGTATAATAATTCCCTATGAACATGATATCTACCCTTTTGCATGCATGATTGACCCTCCTCTTTTCATTAATAGCCCTAGTAGTTATTACAGCCCAGAAGGAATAAGAAAGTAAAATTACATCAGAAAATTAAAAATTTACAACCAAGGAGAGCCTGATTCAAACTTCCTGTCTGAAGCATGAAGCAAACCAATCTCCAAATTCCAAAGCCTTTCTCTTATTTGGGATGTGTCAGAGTTCCCTAAGAGTCTCAAATGGACTCCGAGCAGTGCTCACACCCAAATATATTGCAGAATTGAATCATAGTGCAATGTAGAAGGGCCAACCCTCAAATGTCCAAGTTCAGAGGGAACTCAAGGTCCCAAGGCAAGACTCATAGGAGGGGGGCAGAACTTAGAAGCTAAGAGAGAGTGTAAGTGCAGAGAGGGGGTTCTGGGAGAAGGCAAGGACATGCTAGTGGTTATACCTAGCAATTGAAAGTGCTAGCACACCCCACCAGCCTGTTAGGCAACATTGTTTGGGAGTCAGGATCCCCCAAAGGAATCAAGTCCAAACATGAGCAACAACTTGCCTGTTGCCATGTTTTGAACTTTAACTCAAAGCACATAGAGGGGAATAGGGGTGCAGGGACTCACAGCAGAAACATATGCAAAGAAATTGACATACTAATCGACATTGAGCATAGATAGTAGTGTAAGGGCTATAAAATAGACACATTGGGATGAGGCTGAAACCAAAACTAGAACATACCAGTTTCAAGGAAACAAGAAAAAGAAGCAGTAGTCTTGTAAAGCCAAAGTGCAAGCAAGCAGTCAGAACACTATGATTTTAGAAGAGAACTATGAGATTGTAAGTGTCTTAAGTGTGTAATGTGTAAAAATGTTAAATTGAAAGTCATCTAAAAAGTGTCGAATTCAAGGTGTGTTGGTGTCAAAGGACTCGTGCCCTTTTATAGTGTAGAAGGCAAGTAGAATAATGTAGGAGAATAGGGGTTAATTATGCAAATTTTCCCTTTAACTAAGGGATTTAGATTTCGAATGGTAAAACTAATTAAGGAACTAAATTAATCCAACACTTTGTGTAAGGTAGTGTAATAGGGGTTAATACATAAAGGTATATCAAAGGACAAGGTCTTGATTGCACGCGGTTTGTGCAAATAAGGAAAGGAAATCAATTAACAACCAGTAAATCACAAGGTCTGAATTTTGGTATGAATGAATCCAGTCAAAAAAGTGAAGAAAGGTTTTTACTTAAGGAAAATCAGTAACAATCAATTAAACCTAAAAAAAGGATTTTGAATCAATCATAAGTTGGAAAACCTTTTCGGAAGACAAAACTCATCACACATATAAAAGCATACATCCACGCTTAAACACGAAGAAATTTTTCATGCTATTTTATATAAGAATTTGAAAGTTCAGAATCGTAAAAAAAGGAGTTCAAACTTTGTTCATAGACTCAGTATGAGTCTGAAAGAGTCAAGGGTTCCAAAATAGAACCCTAGTTCAAACACATGACCAAACCTCAGTAGAACCCCCAAATTCTAGGGTTTCCGACTCGAGTCAAGCATAGGGATGAGGAGGAAACAAGCTTAGAGATTTCTTTTCAGAATTCGCATGAGAATCCAAGCAAATACAATAGAAAGTACGAAGCATAATGAGAGTAGGAGAAATAGTAGAGGATAACATGCCTAAACGAGTCTTGAAACAAGGTAAAGTAGAAGCAAAACAGTAACATTTAAGAACATGATAGAATAATACAGTAGAAGAAGATAAGAACAGCGGAACGGTATAGCAAAAGAACATACAGTAAAACACAGTGGGATAAACATGTGAGAGCATGGTATAGAAATATAGTAGAAGAAAGAACGGAGCACAGTAGAAGAACATGCAACATAAAAACATAGTAAAAGAACATGCGTGGTAGAAAGGAAAACTTAAGAACATAGAATAGACAAATACACACAAAGAAAAGAAAAGGAAAAGTTAGAGAAATATTTTAAGCTTTTTAGAAAACCCTAAATCGGAAACAAGCAATTTTTGAAAGAGAAAATTGGGAAAAACATTTGAAAACTCAAGTATAGCACATATATGTAACAAATCTAAGAAAAAATAGAGAAAACCTTGAATAGCTAGGGTTTCATAGGAACCCTAAAATGAGAAAGGCTTGGAAAAAGGTCCGATCTGAGTCGGATGAGTTAGAACCAGGCTCAAAATACCATATTGTGCCGGAGCTGGGCCGGAGATGGCCATAGAACTTTGAATCGACAAAGATATGAATGAACACCATCGAGGTCAGACCTCGAAACTTTGAATACCAAGTGTTTAAGAGCAGAGGGAGATGAGCTTAGGCTATCAATGGCCTGAGAGACCATGGATTCCACTAAGATTGAGGTTGAAGGTGGTGATAGAGGCTAGGGTTTCGAGAGAGTTTAAGAAGAGAGGGATTTCAGAGTGGGCGGAGAGGAGAATGAGTTAGGGTTAGGGGTATGGATGGATTAAAAAATGTAAGGAACGATCATGACCATTGATCAAAATGATCAATGACCTGGATTAAAAAAAAGAGCCGGGCGGGTTGAACAAATGGGTCAGGGTCGGGTTGGATTGATTGGGAGGATCAATTTGGCTATAATTGAAATGCAAATGAGACTATAAGTTAAATAGCCACTTTTTCCTTTTAAATTTATAAAAAAATAGTAAAAATGATTTTTGAAACAAATTGAAGGCACTATAGTAATTGATAATATATAATCAATAAATTAAAAATACTGGAATAAATTTTATAATTATAAAACGCTATTAATTCTTAAAATAGGCTAAAATTGCAATTAACGCAATTCAGCTTTTAAAATACCAAATAAATTTGTAAAAATATATAAAAATTACCATAGCTATATTTTGGTATGAATATGAGAATAAAATAAGTTATTTTGAAAGTATTTTGCATAAAAAAATATACAGGAAAAATTGGGTATCAACAGAGATTACTCTCAATGTGGCCCGACTCCCGGAGAGATTACTCTCAATGTGGTTCGACTACTAGATAGATTACTCTCAATATGGCCCGACTACCGGAGAGATTACTCTCAAAGTGTCCTGAGTACCGGAGATATTACTCTCAATATGGCCCTACTATCGGAGAGATTACTCTCAATATGGCCCGATTACCGGAGAGATTACTCTTAATATGGTCCGACTACTAGAGAAATTAATCTCAATGTGGCTCGACTACCAGAGAGATTACTCTCAATGTGGCGTGACTAGCAGAGAGATTACTCTCAATGTAGCGCGACTACCAGAGAGATTACTCTCAACGTGGTTCGAATTCGACAACCGGAGAGATTACTCTGAATGTGACTCAAATACCGGAGAGATTACTCTCAATGTGGCCTGACTACCGCAGAGACTACTCTCAATGTGGCTTGACTACCGGAGAGATTACTCTCAATATGGCCTGACTACCGGAGAGATTACTCTCAATGTGGCCCGACTGCCAGAGAGATTACTCTCATTGTGTCCCGACTACCGGAGAGATTACTCTAAATGTGGCCCGACTACCGGAGAGATTACTCTCAACGTGGTTCAATTATCGGAGATATTACTCTCAATGTGGCACAATTACTGGAGAGATTACTCTCAATGTGGAGCGACTACCGAATAAATTACTCTTAATATGGCCCGACTACCTGAGAGATTACTCTCAATATGGTCCGACTACCAGAGAAATTACTCTCAATGTGGTTCGACTACCGGAGAGATTACTCTCAATGTGGCCCAATTACTGGAGAGATTACTCTCAATATGGAGCGACGACCAGAGAGATTACTCATAATATGGCCCGACTACTTGAGAGATTACTCTTAATGTGGCCCGACTACCAGAGAGATTACTCTCAATGTGGCCCGACTACCGGAGAGATTACTCTCGATATGGCCCAACTATCGGAGAGATTACTCTCAAGGCGGCCCATCTACCGGAGAGATTACTCTCAATGTAACCCGACTACTGGAAAGATTACTCTCAATATGGCCCGACTACCGGAGAGATTACTCTCAATATGGACCACTATCGGAGAGATTACTCTCAAGGTGGCCCGTCTACCAGAAATATTACTCTTAATGTGGCCCGACTACTGGAGAGATAACACTCAAAGTGGCCCGAGTACTAGAGAGATTACTCTCAAAATGTCCCGACTGCTGGAGAGATTACTCTCAATGTGGCCTGACTACCGGAGAGATTACTCTCAATGTGGCCCGACTACCGGAGAGATTACTCTCGATATGGCCCAACTATTAGAGAGATTACTCTCAAGGCGTCCCATCTACTGGAGAGATTACTCTCAATGTGGCCCGACTACTGGAGCGATTACTCTCAATATGGCCCGAGTATCGGAGAGATTACTCTCAATATGGCCCACTACCGGAGAGATTACACTCAAGGTGGCCCGTCTACCAGAGATATTACTCTCAATGTGGCCCGACTACCGGAGAGATAACACTCAAAGTGGCCCGACTACTAGAGAGATTACTCTCAAAATGTCCCGACTACTGGAGAGATTACTCTCAATGTGGCCCGACTATAGGAGAGATTACTTTCAATGTGGCCCGACTACCGGAGAGATTACTCTCAGTATGGCCCCACTACCGGAGAGATTACTCTCTGTGTGGCCCGACTATCGGAGAGATTACTCTCAATATGGCCTGACTACTAGAGAGATTACTCATAATGTAGCCTGATTACCAGAGAGATTACTCTCAATGTGGCCCGACTATCGGAGAGATTACTCTCAATGTGTCCCGACTATCGGAGAGAATACTCTCAATAAGGCCTGACTATCGGAGAGATTACTCTAAAAATTACCGACTTTCGGAGAGATTACTCTCAATATAGCCTGACTACCGAAGATATTACTCTCAATATGGCCCGACTACTGGAGTGATAACTCTCAATGTGGCTCGACAACCGGAGAGATTACACGCAAGGTGGCCCGACTACAGGAGAGATTACTGTAAAAATAACCCGACTACCGTAGAGATTACTCTCAATGTATCCCGATTACCAGAGAAATTACTCTCAATATGGCCTGACTACCTGAGAAATTACTCTCAATATGGCCTTACTACCGGAGAGATTACTATCAATGTGGACCGACTACCAGAGAGATTACTCTCAGTGTGGCACGACTACCGGAGAGATTACTTTTATTATGGCCCGGATACCGGAGTGATTACTTTTAATATGGCCCGACTACCAGAGAGATTATTCTCAATAGGGCCCGAGTACCACTGAGATTACACTCAAGGTGGCCTGACTACTAGAGAGATTACAATCAAAATAACCTGACTAACGGGGCGATTACTCTTAATGTGGCCTGACTACCGGAGGGATTACTATCAATGTGGCCAGACTACAGGAGAGATTACTCCCATTGTGGCTCGACTACAGTTGAGATTACTCTTAATATGGACTGACTACCGGAGAGATTACTGTCAAAATGATTCAACTACCGGTGAGATTACTGTCAATGTGGCCCGACTCTAAAGAGATTTCTCTCAATGTGGCTCGACTACCAGAGAGATTAATCTCAATGTGGCCCGACTATTGGAGAGATTACTCTTTGTGTGGCCCGACTACTGGAGAGATTACTCTCAATGTGGCCCAACTACCGGAGAGATTACTCTCAATGTTGCTCGACTACCAGAGAGATTACTCTCAATGTGGCCCGACTACCGTAGAGATTACTCTCAATGTGACCCAACTATCGTAGAGATTACTCTCAATGTGGTTTGACTACCAGAGAGATTACTCTCAATATGGCCCAATTACTGGAGAGATTACTCTCAATGTGGACTGACTACCGGAGAGATAAATCTTAATGTGGCCCGATTACCAGAGAGATTACTCACAATGTGGCCCGACTATCTGAGAGATTACTCTCAATGTGGCCTGACTACCGGAGAGATTACTCTCAATGTGGCTCGACTACCAAAGAGATTACTCTCAATATGGCCCGACTACCGGAGAGATTGCTCTCAATATGGCTCAACTATCAGAGAGATTACGCTCAAGGTGGCCCCTATACCAGAGAGATTACTCTCAATGTGTCCCGACTACTGGAGAGATTACTCTCAATATGGCCTGACTACCAGAGAGATTACTTTCAATAAAGTCCAACTACCGAAGAGAATACTCTCAAGGTGGCCCGTTTACCGGAGATATTACTCTCAATATTGCCCGACTACCGGAGAGATACTCTCAAAATGTCCCGACTATTGGAGAGATTACTCTCAATGTGGCCCTACTACAGGAGAAAGATTACTCTCAATGTGGCCCGACTACCGGAGAGATTAGGCTCAGTATGGCCCGACTATCGGAGAGACTACTCTCTGTGTGGCCCGATAACTAGAGATATTACTCTTAATGTGGCCCGACTACCAGAGAGATTACTCTCAATGTGGCCTAACTACTGGAGAGATTACTGTCAATATGGCCCGACTACTAAAGAGATTAGTCTCAATATGGCCCGACTACCAGAGATATTACTTTCAATGTGGCTCGTCTATTAGAGAGATTATTCTCAATATGGCCCGACTATCGGAGAGATTATAGTCAAGGTGGCCCAACTACCAGAGATATTACTTTCAAAGTTACCCAACTACAGAAGAGATCACTCTCAATGTGGCCCGACTACCAGAGAGATTATACTCAATGTGGCATGACTACCGGAGAGATTAGTCTCAATATGGGCCGACTACCAGAGAGATTACTCTCAATGTGGCCTGACTACCGGAGAGATTACTGTCAATATGCCCCTACTACCGGAGAAATTATTCTCACTGTGGTCCGACTACCACAGAGATAACACTCAAGGTGGCCCGACTACCGGAGAGATTACAATCAAAAAGACCTAACTACCGGGGAGATTACTCTTAATGTGGCCTGACTACCGGAGAGATTACTATCCCAGAGAGATTACTCCATATGTGTCCCTACTACAGGAGAGATTACTCTAAATGTGGCCCGACTACCGGTGAGATTACTCTCAAAATGATTCAACTACCGGCGAGATTATTGTCAATGTGGCCCGACTACCGGAAAGATTACTCTCAATGTGGCTCGACTACCGGAGAGATTACTCTCAATGTGGCTCGACTACCAGAGAAATTAATCTCAATGTGGCCCGACTACCGGAGAGATTATTCTTAATGTGGCCCGACTACCGGAGAGATTACTCTCTATGTGGCCCGACTACCGGAGAGATTACTCTCAATGTGGCCATACTGCCGGAGAGATTACTCTCAATGTGGTTCGACTATCGGAGAGATTACTCTCAATGTTGCCCGATTACTAGATATATTAGTCTCAACATGGACCGACTACCTGAGAGATTACTCTTAATATGGCCCGACCACCAGAGAGTTTACTCACAATATGGACCGACTACTAGAGAGATTACTCTCAATGTGGCCTGACTACCGGAGAGATTACTCTCAATGTTGCTCGACTACCAGAGAGATTACTCTCAATGTGTCCTGACTACTGGAGAGATTACTCTCAATGTGGCTCGACTACCGGAGAGATTACTTTCAATACGGCTCAAATCGGAGAGATTACTCTCAATGTGGCCCGTCTACCAGAGTGATTACACTTGCTGTGGCCCGACTACTGGAGAGACTACTCTCAATATGGTCTTACTAACGAAGAGATTACTCTCGATAAGGCCTTACTACCGGAGAGATTACTCTCAAGGTGGCCCGTTTGCCGGAGATATTACTCTCAATATTGCCCGACTACCGGAGAGATTACTCACCAAATTTCTCGACTATCGGAGAGATTACTCTTAATGTGGCCCGACAGGAGAGAGATTACTTTCAATGTGGCCCGACTACCGGAGAGATTAGTCTCAGTATGGCCCGACTATTGGAGAGATTACTCTTTGTGTGGCCCGACTACTGGAGAGATTACTCTTAATGTGGCCCCTTACCGGAGAGATTACTCTCAATATGGCCTGACTACCGGAGAGATTACTCTCAATATGGCAAGACTAGTGGAGAGATTAATCTCAATGTGGCCCGACTACTGGAGAGATTTCTCTTAATGTGGCCCAACTACCGAAGAGATTACTCTCATTGTGGCTTTACTAACGGGGAGATTACTCTCATTGTGGCTCGACTACCAGAGAGATTACTCTTAATATGGCCCGACTACCGGAGAGATTACTCTCAATGTGGCCCGACTACCGGAGAGATTACTCTCAATGTGGTTCGACTACCGGAGAGATTACTCTCAATGTGGTCCGACTACCGGAGAGATTACTCTTAATGTGGCCCGACTACTGGAGAGATTAATCACAATGTGGCCCGACTACTGGAGAGATTAATCACAATGTGGCCCAACTACCGAAGAGATTACTCTCAATGTGGCCTGACTACCGGAGAGATTACTCTCAATGTGGCCCGACTACCAGAGAGATTACTCTTAATGCGGCCCGACTACTGGAGAGATTACTCTCAATATGGCTCGACTACCGGAGAGATTACTCTGAATATGGCTCGAGTATCAGAAATATTTGTCTCAAAGGTGGCCCATCTACTAGAGAGATTACTCTCAATATGGCCCGACTATTGGTGAGATTACTCTCACTATGGCCTGGCTACCGGAGAGATTACTCTCAATAAGGCCGACTACCAGAGAGATTACTCTCAAGGTGGCCCGTTTACCGGATATATTACTCTCAATATTGCCCGACTACCAGAGAGATTACTCTCAATATATCCTGACTATCGGAGAGATTACTCTCAATGTGGCCTGACTACAGGAGAGAGATTACTCTCAATGTGGCCCGACTACCAGAGAGATTAGTCTCATTATGGCCCGACTACCGGAGAGATTACTCTCTGTATGGCTCGACTACTAGAGAGATTACACTTAATGTGGCCCGACTACCAGAGAGACTACTCTCAATGAGGCCTGACTACCGGAGAGATTAATGTCAATATTGCCCGACTACCGAAGAGATTACTCTCAATGTAGACTGACTACCGGAGAGATTACTTTCAATGTGGCTCGTCTGTTGGAGAGATTATTTTCAATATGGCCCGACTATCGGAGAGATTACAATCAAGGTGGCCTGACTACCGGAGAGATTACTTTCAAAATGACCCGACTACCGGAGAGATTATTCTCAATATGGCCCGACTACCGGAGAGATTACTCTGAATGTGGCCCGACTATGTTTAGATTAATCTTAATGTGGCCCAACAACCGGAGAGATTACTCTTAATGTGGCCCCCTACTGGAGAGATTACTCTCAATGTGGCTTGACTACTAGAGAGATTACTCTCAATGTGGCTCGACTACCGAAGAGATTACTCTCAATATGGCCCGATTACTGGAGAGATTATTCTCAATATGGACCGAATGCCAGAGAGATTACTCTTAATGTGGCCCAATTACTGGAGAGATTACTCTCACTCAACTACCGGAGAGATTACTCTCAATATGGCCTGACTACCGAAGAGATTACTGTCAATGTGGCCCGACTACTAGAGAGATTACTATCAACGTGGCCCGACTACCGGAGAGATTACTCTCAATATTGCTCGACTAACGGAGATATTACTCTAGATGTGGCTCGAATACCGGAGAGATTACTCTCAAAATTACCGATTACCAGAGAGATTACTCTCAATATATCCCGATTATCGGAGAGATTACTCTCAATGAGGCCAGACTACTGGAGAGATTACTCTCAACGTGGCCCGGCAATCGGATAGATTACTCTCAATATAGCCCGACTATCGTAGAGATTACTTTCAATGTGGCTCGATTATCGGAAATGTTACTCTCAATATGGCCCGACTACTGGAGAGATTACACTCAACGTGGCCCGACTACCAGAGAGATTACTCTTAAAATGACCCGACTACCGGAAAGATTACTCTCAATGTGGCCCGACTTTCGGAGAGATTATTATCAATGTGGCCCGACTACCGAAGAGATTACTCTCAATGTGGCCCGACTACCAGAGAGATTACTATCAATGTGGCCTGACTACCGGAGAGATTACTCGCAATGTGACCCGATTACCAGAGAGATTACTCTCAGTATGGCTCGACTACCGGAGAGATTACTCTCAATATGGCTTGACTACCTGAGAGATTACCTCAATATGGCCTGACAACTGGAGAGATTACTCTCAATGTGACCTGACTACCGGAGAGATTACTTTCAATATAGCCCGATTATCGGCGAGATTTCTCTCAATGTGGCCTGACTATCGAAGAGATTACTCTCAATAAGGCCCGACTACCAGAGATATTACACACAAGGTTTCCCGACTACCTGAGAGAGTACTCTCAAAATGACCCGACTACCGGAGAGATTACTCTCAATTTGGCCCGACTACCGGCGATATTACTCTCAATGTGGCCCGACTACCGGAGAAATTACTCTCAATGTGGCCTGACTACCGGAGAGATTAATCTTAATGTGTCCCGACTATCAGATGTGAGCACGTGATTTTTGCCATATATATGAATTATTCCCAAAAATTCAAACAAAATAATTTTTCTATTATTTTACAATTTTTGTGAATTTTTGTGGTAATTGTTGCATCTTATATGTGCATTTTAATTAGTAGAAAAATACAAAAAATATGTTGCATGTGCATTTAGGAGTTAAGTTTGCATTTTAAGAATTATTTTGTAATAAATTGTTTTATAAAATGGAAAATCACAAAAAAATAGTTTAATTTGACCCTTTAATTCTAAACTTTGATTTTTGGTGGTTTTTCTTTCAATTTGTTTTAATTATTTGTGATAATTATTGTTTGGATTAATTAGCATTTTTGATAGGTTAATTTGGTTCTATAATTTAATTTATATTTTAGCTTGATTTTTGAAAAAAAAAAAAGAAATTGAAAAGAAAATGAAAAGAATTTGGTCTCTTTGTTAAGAGACACAATGTTGGGCCAAAAACAATTGAAATCAGCTAGGCCCAGACCCTAAACCCATTCAGATCACCCTCTCCAGCCCACAACGCATTTCTCCCTCTGATTGAATATTTCATTATAATTTTTCCCCTACAGAACCCTAATCTCAAGAGACCCAAACGATGCGTACTATTCCACCATCTTCTCCGCCCGAATCCAGCCCCAAATTCCATCCAAATTCCAAGCGAGTGAACATCAATCCCTAACCTACGCGTTCATCTATCTCTCCTCCTACCCAGATAACGGATTTCTCACCAAAGATTCTCTTTCCGTTCACTCGCTCGATTTTGAGAGAAGTAACGCGATTGGAAGGTCCTAGAGACGATTTGTTAGATGAATGTGAGGCATTGGATTGATTTCGTTCAATCCGAGCCCCACATTCATCAGGGGTTCGTCTCATAAAAGGACTGGATTCGATTTTTGAAGAGAGTTTTTTTTTCGGGTAAGAATTTTGGAGAAGAAAACAGAGGTTTAAAAAATAGTCTTTCTTCTTCTTCTGGATGGTTAATTTTAGTTTAGTTCCAATCTAAAAAAAATACAAAAAAATATACACAAAAAAAATAGTTTGAGTTTTCTTTTCTGAGTTTAATTTTGTTTTCCCTGTCAAAACCGGAGAGGAACATTCAGTAGTGAAACTAGTTTAGTTTTCATTCCAGTCTGGATTTTGGTTTAAAAATGGAGCTCGTTTGAGAATTGCTGAGTTCGTCGTTGTTCAAACCTTTTATTTCTATTCTGCTGCTACTGATTTGTTGTTCTTCGAGATTTGATTTGCCATTGTGTTCTTGTGATAGTTTTGGAGTCAAAACTGTGTAATCTCCTTCGATTCTGTTATCAAAAGAAGTTCGAAATTTCAGGTTCAATCTTCATCTCTCTGCTCTTGTGATTCTGTTTCGGTTCAATGCTTTGAACCATGTGTTTCTGCCTCGAATGGTTCTATAATCGAAGTTCGTGTTGAATGAATTCATTTTCAGTGGTGTGATGTATTTGAGTCTTCAGTTACTTTTGGTATTTGGACGTCTATACGAAATCTGTTCAACTCCAACATGGTTAATCGAGGCTCGATTTGATTGTGTGATTATGTGAGTTGGTGAGGCATGTTAGGTTACTGTTAGAATTCATGTAACATGTAGCTGTGTGTGTGCGTTTGCCTCCTCTATCACCATACGATCATAGTTTGTTTTTTTTTGGAAAAATGTTTGAAAGCTGGTTTCTAAATGATTTGAAGGTTAACTTTGTTTGGCTTTCTTTTATCGTAGGATGCTGGAGTTGGTTTGTTGTTACTAATTGAATAAGTTGAATACCTCCTGTATTTTTTCTGAAATTCCATGCTTACTCGTGCACCATTTGCAAATCAGTCAAGTCACGCGTAGTTTCCATTCAGGCCTTAATGCTAAGAAGATGTGACTATCTTGACGTTTGTATTCCAATCAACTTGAATTTTCTATCTATTTGTCGACATTTCCAGTGATCTGTTTTTATCCTTGGATAATATCGGGATCATTTCAGTTTTCAAGCATCGTTTCTGTCCTAGTTCAGTTATGTAGGTGGTTTGATCTTGGATTGATCTTCATCTCTTCTAAATACAATCAAGAATAGATAGATTTGGGAAAGAATTTCTGAAATTGTATCCTCTTTTCATTTTCTTAGACTTCTTTCTTCTAAATAATGCTGGAAATTCTAGAATTTGAGTGAGTTTTCTCTGGTAGGTTGCTGTTGTGTCTAGCTGTGCTTGAAGTCCAACCTGAAAGCTAGGATTATTGCTAGGTTCTCTCTGTTTGTTGCTTTACTACTAGTAGCTGAGTTTGTTCCTATGGATTGCAGGCCTTTACTTGGTCTCAGTTCTGTGATTTTTTTTTTAGGTACCTTAAAAACTCTCTTCATGACTAAAATGTGTAAATGGAAAATTGAATAGCTTGTTGCTTGAATCTTTATCTTTGTCTGATGGATTTGTGCATGGATTAAGTGATTTGGAGGTGTTCTCTCTTTTGGTCCATGTAAACAAATGGGGCCTACCGTCGAGGTTTGCCAATATAATTGCTATGTCTTCACTTTTGAGAAAAACTGTCTTGTGATGGGCTTAGGTTAGGATAACACTTCAGTTATTTCTAAATAGTTTCCATATAACACTTTACGATTTCTGGAATTCAAAAGGTGATTTCTTGAGTAGTGCTAGTTAAAACTTTGGTCAGCCCTATTATAATTTTTCCATACGCTAGTTTCGTGTTAGTGTGCTTGTTGAATTGGTTTGATTACACTTAAATCATTGTCGAATCAATTTGGTTAAGCATGATTTCAAATCAGTCTAATTGAATTTAAATCTACTGTTACTGGTGATATTCTTCCCTTAGATTCAGTCTCTGCGTCAAGCCTGTGAGTCTGTTCAATTTGATTTTCCTTAAAGTGAGATGATAGTTTGATAAGTTGGGATTTAAAGAGTTTGGGTTTCATGTTAATCAGTATGGCTGGCATCTAACTTTCTTTGTGTTCTCCGTTTTGTTTTTTAGTGGTGCCAGCGGGGGAAAGAAGCCTTCGCTAAGAGTGGCAGCCGTAGTTGTTGCATCCTCTTCCTTTCTGGTAGATTTTGAACGTTTTCTTAGCTTTCATTTTTAGTTTTACTGGATTCCAATGTCTCAGCATGAAGCATCTGAACCAGAACATGCATCATCATTCTTGTCATATTGTGCCTCTTGATTTTAGATTGCAGGCCGATTTTGCTTTCTCCTGATTCTGTGAAAGTTTACTTTCTTTTATATTTTTAGTTAAAGATCTTTCTTCATTGATAGCAACCCTCTGATTTTCTTGAACAATTAGATTCGAGGCGCGCCATATTATGCGAGTTATAATTTACAGCCTTCAAAACCAAGTTTAGAATACCCTTTAACTAGAGTAGTTGAGGTGCGCCATGCCAAACAAAAATGACAATTGCATGGCCCTCGTTTTATTTAAATATTGTAGTAATTTTTAGACTTCGGGATGAGCCGTTTAGTGAATTTCACGGCCTTCCCTAAAGATAAAAACATGTTAGTCTCTTTAGGTGCACACTTTAAATAATTTTACCTTTCTAAATACAGGTGCACATTTATGTGACCCAAATCCAAATCTCAACAAAGTCGAAATGTGTCAAAAACCACGGGTGCACTGGTGCGACGTGGTTCGAGATGCATTTTCACGACGTTGCAATTCTTATTAAAATAAAAAAAAATAATAAAAGCGGGTTACTAATAAAAGGCACATAGGTTAGAACATGTTTTGAGATCAGATAAAATCAAATACAACAGTTGAGCGACCGTGCTAGAACCACGAAATCCGGGAATGCGTAACACCTTCTCTCGGGTTAACAGAATTCCTTATTCGGATTTTTGGTTCGCAACTGTTAAATAGATTCAAACCCCTTCCTCGATTCGGGATTCAAACCGGTGACTTGGAACACCATAAATCTCTCAAGTGGCGACTCTGAATCTTAAATAAAACGAATCCCGTTTCGATTATCCTTTAATTGGAAAAACTCCTTTATCACACCCTTCGCGGGGTGTAGTAGGTGAAAAAGGAGGTGTGACAGCTATGGCGACTCTGCTGGGGAAACAAACCCAGAACTTCGGTTCAGGGTTTAAGAATTCGAGCTTAAAATAATTGTTGTATTCGGTGTTATTTGATTT
>MU707747.1:5819-30298 GCA_026770625.1 Nicotiana glauca
ATTTCTTGATTTTTGGGGTCACTGGAGAGTTTTCAGACTTTATTTGAACCTCTTCCAGTGACCTTTGAGGCCTAGGACTTTCAAGAACGGATAGAGGATGGCCGGAGGAAGGTCTGGTGTGATTTTTGGGTAATTTGGGTAGACTGTCGTTCACCGGAGTTAGGTTTTTGGTGAACTATTTTTCAAGATTCAAGCAGAACCAAAGTGATTCGAGGGAAAAGAGTTATGGGGTGTGGAGAGGAGGTTGAGGGCTATCTATGGTGTTAAGGGCGAGGTCATCGGAGAAGATAACGTCTCCCGCCGGCGAGGATTCCAGCGAGAGATTGAGAGAAAAGGGGGGCGGCTAGGGTTTGTAATTAAAGACGGGAAGATGAAATGAATAGGGGTGTAATGTTTTGTATATTTAAAACCTACGGATGATCAGGGACCGTTGGATTAAAACAAATTAATGGTTGAGATTGATTGACGCCTATACGATGTCGTCTAATTAAATGAGAATCCACCCTCATCCGTTAGATCAACCAAATGAACGGCCAGGATTGACGACTCAATACATCGACGTTTCCTTTATTGACTGGGCTGAGTTATAAGACCGTTAGATCAAATGTTTTTTAACAGTTCAGATTTGAATGAGACGAAACGGGGTCGTTTTGGTGTTATGCTAACAGACCGGGTAATTCTTCCTTTTGGGCTTGGGCAAAATTCGATTTGGGCTACTGATTTTAGTAATTCTTGTATTAGCCCAAATTTATGTGTATTTGTATTGTATTATTTTATTTTTGTATTTTTTCTGTATTTTATTTTCTCTATATTTTTGTATTTTCCTTTTCTTCTATATTTTGTATTTATTTTCTGATTTTATTAAATTGCTAAACCAATTATTTCTAGGAACACCTATTTTGTAGTATTTTCAATGCTATTTTTTGATTTTCATTAATTTGTTCCCAAAAAACGAACTAATTCCAAAATTGTAAAATTAAACTCCCAATGCATTTTTGTATTTTTGTATATTTTTTATGAATTGTTATGCAACTATTTAACACAAAAATGGCATCAATATTGGCAAAAAATTAAGAATCATTTTGTTTGAATTTTTTAGGAATAATTTGCTTAGGGCAAAAATCACGTGCTCACAGTGAGTTATAAAGAACAAGAAGGAGGGTAATTATAAAAACCCTGTGTGCGCGTTAAAGGAGGCCAAGAGAAAGCTAAATGCCATAATCAGCGCAACGACCTTCAAAGGCTGCGTGTGCATCTACTTTTGGCACCGTATGACTGTCGTCGCCACATACAGAATGATTGCCTCTTAGATCGGGAGGAAAATGGTATAGCTGTCTCGGCTCCACTACAGAATTCCGGTAATGCACCCGGAATGTTTCTAGCGGACGAGGACTTGCAGGACGCACAGCAAGTCAATGATATGTCTCACACCGAGAAGAGCGTGCGACATAGCGACCAACAGGTACCTCAACAAACCCAAACCCGGGAAAAACAGGAAGTTAGTCTTCATATTATTTTTGAAATGTTGCAGGCATAAAAGTTGGCCATCGCTCAGTTCCAAAGCCATCCGAGAACTCCCAGCGCACCAGCACCAGAGACAGCTCCCCTCGTCGAACAGATACCCAAAATATCAAGCGACGACGGATCAATGGCATACCCCGCTATAGCAAAGATGCTTGTATGCCTCTCCGAAATAATCGAGTCAGGTTCACAAAGACTTGCGTAACAGTTCCTCCACAGGGAAGCAATCCCGAAACCTGCTTCACGGAAATCCGGAATGTTGGACCTCCCTAGATACGATAGGTCCTTGGATCTCGGTGAGCGCACCACAGCTTACGCATGCCCGGAGAAAGACAACGACTTTCAAGATGATCCCACCGCAGGTACATACACTGATTCCATCGAAGCAGCAATAGGGGAGACCGACAAGTCGGAGGACGAACAAAGAGAGGATGAAATACCACAAGAAGTGGTATCTCGTTCCTTGGTAGGATGATTGAGATCGCATCCGATTTCGAATGAACGAACAACCTTGGATTTCGATCGAGGTTTAAAAAATGCATACCCGCCAACTCTAGGTTGCTCCAAACGACATTAAGCCAGATACCCAGCCAAGGCTTGGCCATGCATCCGTACCCAGCACCGGCCACTAATCAGGGCCATGAGCGACCGTCAGGAGACCTCTGTAGGCCCGATACACCCAAGTAGGCTTTTCCGTAATGAAATCAATGCCAAACAGATGGAGATACCATCCGTGTGCCGCGAATGGGAGGAATGCCGCAAAATTCGGCCTACTTCACAACCAGGGGCGGATTTAGGGTGGCACAAGGGTGGTTATCCGAACACCCTTCGTCGGAAAATTACACTGTTTATATAGGGATAATTTTAGTTTTTACATATAGATATAATATGTTGAACACCCTTGACACAAGGCAAACGCTTGGCTCAGTGGTCAAGGGTGTTCAGAATGTGTAGAAGATCACAAGTTCGATTCCCGTCAGCTGCAATCCAATTCTTTTTTAACACACTTAGCATATATCCTACCTCCGCCACTACTTACAATGGTAGGGCAGTAGTTCGAGGACGACATCCTCGAGGAACCTTCAGCGGAACTAGATCCGACGAGGCACAACCGGCAGGCGCACTCCGTCCAGCAGAGTACGGTCTTAACATTGCTATGCCAAATCTCATAGTCACTATAAGCAAAACCAGGAACGCTGAGCGACTCAAGCCTATTCAATCAAGGCCCCTTCGAAAGAACCAAAACCCGATTCGGGAACCGCAAGATGCGAGCAGCAACAGGGGCACAAATGAACCCCATCTCGGAAGAATGACAGCCATGTTACACAGTCAAAATCGCCACCAAGTTCCATCGAGCGGTCAGGCTCGAATCCGGCCCCGAGGAAAGAAGACAACCCGAAAGGATGAAGTAAGCCAGCCACGACGTATCACCACGACAATGAAGGAGATGTAACGCCCTCCGAGAACTCATAACATGGGAAGTAAAAATGCCCGCCGTCAGGATAAAGATGGATCCATGGAAATATTTCAAGGGATACTCTTGAATCCAGGGAAAAGGGCACCAAGACTCCACTCCAACGACGTGATAGTGTATCGGTAACCCCCTTTTATCTGATTTATCTTATATAAAACATATGTTCGTAAATTCAGGTATTTTGGTCGCTCACAACAATGATATCAGACCAAAGTCAACAGGGCGGTCCGTATTAACGGACCAAATTGCCCCCACGTCCCGAATACTGGGCAAATTCAAATAACAAATCATCGCAAAGATCGTTCCCTTCATATAGCCCATCTGAGTTCGAGCCAGAACGTTGAGCCCTACACCATCAAAGGAGGCACAAAGTATAGACATCTTATTCAGACAACCACCGATGCACTACCCAAGGACACCAATGGCCCCATCTCGCCAAAAGAGTGAGATTCCTCGCAAAGGGCCGAACTAGATTAAGCCGACAGAGATACACTGAATCCCAGAACATCGCCTATACATCCCACGGTAAGGAAGAACTGCTTTGCTCCCTCATTTTCTTTTTACTAACTTGAACACAGACAACTGGATAGGATATTCGGAGATTCTCAACTCTACCCGAAGATCCCTAAGCCTTATATAGGTGACCGCCGCATTTTCTCCCTTAAGCTGAGATTTTGCCGCAAAAAGGTCCTTGTCAGCAAGATTATTGGCATAATAACATACCAGAGGAAGATCTGATGATATCGCATGCTTTATTCCCATGGCCCAACAACGAATGATGGTTTGCCTCTAAGAGCATCGCCCCTCGGGAGGACCGAGAGACGACGGACTAAACCCTGATATGGAATTATAAGCTAGGTCAAATAGTACGAGAAGCCGCGCATGAACGCGTCAAACTCATAATGATGAAACAATGTAAATCTATACAAAGTAATAAAAAGATATCTTCTCAGCATCTTATTCTCCGGACAAAGAAATCTCAAGTGTATCCCCGACAGGGGCCCTCCTCCACCGAGTGCATTCCTAAATACTCGGAGACTTGATGCCTACAATTGGGCACTCGCACGATCGTAGGGTCAGAACTCCGTGCTCATAAATCCCCTACAAGGTAACTGTGAGTTCACAAGAAGCGGTTTTCACGCTTAAACAACTTGATGACTCAGAGGCTATCGTCATTCGCCATGTGCTGGAAAACCCAAAACTGTAAGACCCCTAGTGGGCAAACTCAGCATAACCAGATCTATTGTACAAATACAAAAACTGTAAGACTTCAACATGCATGAAAAACCCGAAGTTTAGGCTATATGTCACATTTGTAAGAATCCTGAAAAGGCATACCCTCAGTGTAGACGCCTAAACTGTCACTCGGGATAAAAAATGACTACGGTCAAAACGGCTGATATAGCCAAAATAACGCGACTCAGGGACGCTCGACCATCGCTAAACAAAATCGTAGCCCACTACTTCGAATATACTTCGAAAAGAATCGGTTAAAACAGGCTTCCCTCAACAGGCAAAAAACGAGCTTCAACCATGTCGGCTCCAAATCACAATGGCTTCGACCTACTCAGCCTACGAGCTACGTACCTTCTGAGGTGCTCTAAATATCGTCAATAATGACTTGAAATCAAGGTTCTTCCAGAATCGATGACGGTCATGCAAAAATCTTTCAAAAGACCTTAACGAGCGGAAACAAAGCCTAGAACAATGGCTTCGACCTACTCATCCTACGAGCTACGTACCTTCTGAGGTGCTCTAAATATCGTCAATAATGACTTGAAAGCGAGGTTCTTCGAGAATCGACGACGGTCAGGCAAAAATCTTTCAAAAGACCTTAACGAGCGGAAATAAAGCCTACAAAAAATTCACAACTTGAGGATTAATGTGAGATCGAATCATAACCCGATTCGGAGACCGGATCCAAAATAGTTTACTAAACAAGCCTACGGGCCACATATCACAAGTTCTCTATGACCAAAAAACGTAAGAGCCGTTATCGCCAGCCAAAACTGACAACTTGAGGGTCAATTAAAGCTCGAATCGTAACACGAGTCGGAGACTGGACCCGAAAGAAGCTAAACTACAACATGCCTAAAGGCACGGCATAAATGTCACTACCTCCAGCCAAGTGAGCCTCCGGGCCACCCGCCTATAAGGTTACGTCAACCAGAGATATAGAAGTCCACCATCACCCGCTCGTGCGGGCGGGGGAAAACTTCAGGGTCAATTAAAGCTCGAATCACAATGTGACTCAGAGACTGGACCCGAAATAAGTTAAGCTACAACATACCTAAGGCCTTCGACCTACTCAGCCTACGAGCTACGTACCTTCTGAGGTGCTCTAAATATCGTCAATAATGACTTGAAATCGAGGTTCTTCCAGAATCGACGACGGTCAGGCAAAAATCTTTCAAAAGACCTTAACGAGCGGAAACAAAGCCTACAAAAATCCAACGGGCAAAAATAATGTAAAAGCCAATATCGCCAGCTAAGCAAGTCTACGGACCACATATCAAAAGGTCTCTATGACCAAAAAGCATAAGAGCCATTGTCACCAGCAAAAATTCACAATTTGAGGATTAATGTGAGCTCGAATCATAACCCGATTCGGAGACCGGATCCAAAATAGTTTACTAAACAAGCCTACGGGCCACATATCACAAGGTCTCTATGACCAAAAAGCGTAAGAGCCATTATCGCCAGCCAAAACTGACAACTTGAGGGTCAATTAAAGCTCGAATCGTAACGCGAGTTGGAGACTGGACCCGGAAGAAGCTAAACTACAACATGCCTAAAGGCACGGCATAAATGTCGCTGCCTCCAGCCAAGTGAGCCTCTGGGCCACCCGCCTATAAGGTTACGTCAACCAGAGATATAGAAGTCCACCATCACCCGCTCGTGCGGGCGGGGAAGAACTTCAGGGTCAATTAAAGCTCGAATCACAATGTGACTTAGAGACTGGACCCAAAATAAGTTAAGCTACAACATACCTAAGGGCACGACATAAATGCCACGATCGCCAGTCGAGTGAGCCTCCGGGGCACCTTCCTATAAGGTCACTTCGACCCAAAATGCAAAAAGCCACTGCCATCCGCCCATCCAGGTAGGAAAGAACCTAAAGGTCTATTAAAACTCAAATCACGACACGACTTGAGGACCGAACCTAAGCGGCCGGAAAAAGCACAGAGGCAACAATGCTTGCTCGCATCAAAAATCACACCTAGGAGCCCCAGGCCCATCCGATTGGTTCTAGATATACGAGGATCCCGCCAAACATCAAAACTAGCCTTCCTAATAAAAGGCAATAATAGAAAAGAGATGCAGAAGAAATAAGGCTTCAAAGTCGCCTCTTATATTACATGCACACAAAAAGAGGGAGGGGGATGTACTCTCCATCTACAGACATGTTCTACATGTATCAAAATCAAAGCAACAAAACAGCGTTAGCTATGATCCATTCCGAAAGACTACAGCTTGCCAGGCTCACTATCCTTCCCATCAGCAAGAAATGATCATGTGTCACGCTCGTCCACCCTTTCTCAATCCAATTCATCAGAAAGAATGAATCCCCTCACGCCAATCTCCTCGAGTACTTCTCTTCGGGATCTGCAATAAATATATTCCTTGATCCTCTTCTCCCAGTCGAGAGCTTGCTTCAGCTCAACTTGGGTATCCGCAGCATCCTTCATACGAATCGCTATCTCCTGATCAGCCTTGGTTCGACTTAGCATCGTCTTAGCCTGGGCGTCAATTATCCCGTCCCTGGACTTTGAAAGTTTGGATTCGAATTTCTCGATCATACCCGCTTGGATTTAGACATTGTCTTGAGCTAAGCGAAGGTGGACTTCTAGGGCGGGGACCTTGACCAAGGCACATGCCTCATCTAAAGCATGAGCTTGCACCTGATCCCTTAGCTTACCACAAGTAGTTCTAGCACGGTCGATATCGTCTTTAAGGTACTCCATAGCCTTCGCCTTTTTCTGCAGCTGTATAGCATGAAGCAGCGTCAACTTAAAGAGGTTGAGGAAAGCAAAGCTTAAGCTACAAAATGTTACCTACTCCATCAAATACCTCTCGTAATTCGAGATCTGGTACGCCTCACATCGCCTATCCACCAACTCGCCCTCCTTCTCCTCACTAAGCAGCCTAAGATATTCTACCTCACCCCAAATTTTCTTAGGCTTGACCCCTTGACGGACCAGCTCGGATGTAATCCTATCACAGGCATGCATAAGAAAAACTCAATGATGGGTGAAAGATGCGGAATACAGGTAAACTGCACCTAAACTCACCACGAAGTGAAGTCGACGGACATCCTCAAATTTGGAACATACTCCTGTTAATCCTGCCTATTCGGCCCCATGAGAACCGGCCTAGGGCAAAGCATATTCATTCGAAGGCATCGCCGACCTGGAACCAGGTACTCCGGAAGCAACAGACCTAGACGATGCCCTCTTCTTAGAAACACTAGCCCAACCAGCATCACTAGAAGCTCCATCACCTCGTAGGTGCTGACCCCTCTTATTGCCATCGTCCCTCGATTCGGAGGCCATCGACTCCTTCTCTGCTTCGGAAGAGCACTTTGTCATCCCAAAGAACTGCTTGATACCTGCAAGCGGCAAATCCAGTACAATTAAAAAAGGGAAAGTATTACCTCAAATATATGAAGGCCAAGCAAAAGGCAGCATGCACATATACCTTGGCATTTCGCCCCCACCCCCCAACATAAAGCACAGCTTGCCACCAACACTCGTCACAGGACGAGTAGGTCACCAGCCTTCAAACCGATCCAGGCAGGTCAGAGACTTCTCCCGGCGTCTGTGAAGTTGCTACAACAAGGTAAAAAACACTATTAGTCAACTAACTTTCGCTATAGGCACAACCTGAAGAGCACCAGATGCTCCACTCTCGTTTATAATTCCACCCATCGAGAAATAGCAAAAACTCCATGGGTATGATGTCGACCATCCAGATCCGGATGAAACAACCAGCCCATTCTAGACCTTCTTCCTCTTTGTCATCGACAACAAAGGGCATAGATGAACGTCACTTCAGGGTTAGCAGGCCCTGGTGATGAAAAGGCCGATACAGCCGGAAGAGGTGATCGAGCGTGAATTCAAGATCGGGCTTCTCTGCAAAGAACCTCATCATCAGCACCACCCGCTAAAATGACTGGTGTATCTGCACCAAAGTAACACGATACTTCAAGCACAACCTTGTCAAGGGGGCCAAACGCAAAATGATACATGTATATGCTCAGTAATCCGTCAGTGGAATCCATAATGCTCTCTCCTAGGGGAAGCACCTACAACGTTATCCCCTCACTCTATCCGCCGTATTTTGTCACCATCTCCAAATGCTCCCCCTATCAAAGATATCATCTTCAGAACGAACTCCCCTGGCTCCCGAGCGTTGGGAACATCACTCTCCACTTTTTGCCATGCCGGCCCCGAAGTGGTTGCCATGACTATGGTAAAACTAACAAATCGAAGCAAAGGCGTACACCAACTTTTATGCGCTTGAAGAAATGAAGAACTCTATGCCAAAGCGGAAGAGAAGCTACCTAAAATAGTGAAGCCTTGTGAAGGAGCCAAAGCCACCCCACTTATATGCTAGAAGCAGCAACGACTCGCCTACCCGGAGTAAGCCCCGAGAAGCTAAGACTTGAGGAGCCATCCGTATTATCCCCAATCTCGAGATATCGTCCTGCCTCGAGGATCCTCACTGAAGAGAAATCGGACTTCAGAAAGCTTTCAATGTCATCATTCAACATGAAGTAGTATCTGATATCATGATTCCTTTTATAAAAGAAGATGAATAAACTCAAAAATCTCCAAGAACAAAAGCTTCGCAAAAAGTTTGAAGCATCACCCGGGTATAGACAACTCCTTAGCAAGAAGTCTGTACTGTACATTTTAAAAAAGGGTCTATCTGCATCAAGATCAAAAGGGACCCCCGGTACCTGAAGATGGCTTTTATCCAGGATAACATCCTTTAAGGCCCTATAATCCAACGCATTATCTCCATATAATTCGAAGAGCCCCTGCAGCCCGGGCCTATTCGAACAATCCAGGATTGCTTCGAGGTATAATGATAGCCTCAAAAGAGATCCATGTCGATCAGTAGAGGAGCGGAATGGACGCTCTCACCCAAGTCAAATATCAGTAGTCAAGAAGTAAAAGAAGGAATTCAAAGGGCTTCGAGGGGTATGAACACATGAAGTTACGAGGAAAAAGTCAAAAGCAGAAATCAAAGGAATATATTCATGTTCATAAAAGTCCATGTAAAACAGCCCCCGAGGGTTCATGGCATACGATTACAAAAGCCCACGAAGGGTCTCTACACAGAAGTAAAGAAGCAAAATGGTACATATGGTGAAGGTCCGGGTCCTAGTCCAAGTGGTCGACTATCTACCGCAGCATCCACACCTCCAAATGTCATCTTCCCCGGATGCATGACCTTAAAGGAAATATCTCCCAGAGCGCCTTCGGAAGCCCTACCCCAACCTTCTACACTAATATCCCTAAAAGAATAACCAAGGAGTGGGAAGGGACGAAAAAGCACAATAGCTCTCGGAAGCTCGAGGACCTTCTTTGGCCAAGGAAGCCTCGGAGAGACAGCAGACATAACAACCCTCGGTCCTTCTTGCACGGCTACTTTGAATTCACTACTTGGAGCATCAAACCATGAAGCTCCCAACTCAGAATAGAGTTCCACGTCGAGCCGGGATATAAAGTTGAGAAGCGGTGTATAATCCGAGCACCCTTTTAAGCAGCAATATGTAATCTGAATGACTATTTACATGAGAGGGAGACCGACTCTCCATCCATCACCACATCAGGCCAACAGCAGCAGCAGCAAAGGCCAACATACCAATGACCATAGCGGGGCAATGCGATTATGCTCGACGAAGGGATATTCTGGCAAAGGGCCGTAACATGATATAAGGGAACTCCTCCAAATGGCGTTGAGGGCATGAGCCCCAAGCATGATGCTCAAAGATAAGAGGAAGATGATAAGAAGGGATAGGCATGTATGCCAATGAAGGTACTGGGATTGTAAAAATAATGCCAAGGCATCCCATTTATAAGGGGCAAAGACACGATCGTCGAGGTCTGGAAGATTGACCGACGAATGCATTTACCGCATCCTTTAAAAACTGAATCGACGGTAGTAATTTTAACTTGAAGAGCAGAAATGACAGTGGATTGAGCATGAGTCTAGAGACATGTTGTCTATCACAAAAGATTGTGCCACGATTCGAATCGTCAGTGTAATGCCTCCATGAGAAGCTCGAGGAGTCAATGGTCATAGTCGTTTCCCATCACTTCATTTTGAGAAACGCGGAGACTATCTGTACGCGGTGAAATTAGAGGGCCTGATTTCTCACTATCAAGCCATCTTAGGGAGATGCCTTGAGATCCCGTGAATATGAAGCCACAACTTACTCCTCTCCCTCGGGGCTTGTTGAGGCCAAATTCGAGGCCAGACAAAGTTCGAGGCCAGGATAAAAAGGGGGAGCTCCCAAGACACAGAGCCGAGTCTGACACGGTTAGCCTATCAGAGCCTACGCTGAGGCATCGCATCAAGCTATCCCATCTCCGTATTTTATAATTAATGCATATGTACTTATAGAAGAGTTCCCCTCATATATAAAAGGGACTCACCCTACCTTGTAAGGGACTGATATTGCTCCATCTTTCCACAAGTGCAATAATCTCTCTCTCACTCTCTCTCTCTCTCCCTCTCTTCTTTCTAAACTTATTGGCCCCACTGACCCGAGGATACCTCGATATTCATCACTTTATATCTATTCTTTATCATATAAATTAGTTTTGGGCTATAAATAGCCTTGTTTGATTATATCTTTAACTGTTATACCATCCTCAACTATCCCCGATAGCTCGAGCTTGACGTCGAAGTTGGACCCCGAAGTCCCCATCGTCCAGGCCTACATCCGGGCAGCAGGGCCTTCGGTTAGATCACTATCTTGTTTTAGCTCGTTCTCCATCATTAAGTTTCATATTTCTAGCATCAACTGCTTTAACAAACTAGCTCGGGAATAGATCACGTATTCTTAGAGTCCTATTTTACAAATTTAATTGTCATTATCATTTTTACGGTAAACAATCACGTATTTTTAGAGTCCCATCAACTAATTTAATTGTTATTACCATTTTCACGCTAAACATATAACTTGTGTGAATCATCGGTTTTCGTGTTTAGGTGTTGCGGAATAAGTTTGGAATGATGAATTTATGTTTGAAGCTTTAACTTGGAAGAATTGACCAAGTTTGACTTTTTAGTACTCGACCTCAGATAAGAGTTGTAATGATTCTGTTATGTCCAGTTTGTGATTTTTTACTTGGGCGTATGCCCAAAATTTCATTCGATATTACTAGAAGGTTTCGGCACTAATTGGCAAAAGTTGAAAATTTGAAGGCTTTGAATATTTGTAGGTTTGACCGGGAGTTTATGTTTAAGATATCGAGTTTGGATTGTAGCTCTGAAAATTTCAGTAGCTTCATTATGTCATTTAGGACTTGTACTCAAAATTTGAGTTCATTCCGAGTTGAATTGATATGGTTTGGCATGAAATTTGGAAAAAAAAATATCGAAATTTATTAAGTTTGAATTGAGGTGCCATTCATCAGTTCGATGTTGTTATGCGTGATTTGAGTCCTCGAGTAAGTCCGTATTGTGTTATGGGACTTTTTGGTATTTTTGTGCAGGGTCCCAAGTGGCTCAGATGAATTTCGGAGGAGGTTCGGATTATTTTGTCGCATGTTGCAATTTGTTGAGGCTGCTGGTTCTGGTGTTCCACACTTGCGATTGGTATTGCGCAGGTGCAATAGTCGCAGAAGCGAGGTCATTGGCGCACGTGCGAAGAAGGCTGGGCTAGGATACCTCCGCAGAAGAGAATTTGTTCCGCACTCGCAACATCATAGAAACGGAGGGATAGGTGTATAAGAGAAATGCGTCATAGAAGCGGAAGCAGTGGTTGCACCTGCGATTACGTAGAAGCGGATAATTTCTGCAGGTGCGAGGGGTACTGTACCAAGCTGTTTTTGCAAAAGCGAGTATTTAAGAAGATGCGACAAAATGATCGCATATGCGATCAAGCCTGGGAAGAAGCTATATTTTGAGGTTTGGGTCGTTTTATTCATCTTGTAGGATTTTTGGATCTCGGTTTTAGAAACTTTAGAGAGGAAATTCCCCACGTGAATTAGGGTAAGAATTCCTAACTCGATTTGGGTTATATTACATGAATCTATCATTATTTTTATCAATAAATTAGTGAATTGGGTTGAAAATGGTAAAGCAATTCTAGACTTTAAATGAGGATTTGGAGATCGAGTTGATGTCGGAATTTGGTATGGTTGGACTCGTGGTTAAATGGTCGTTCGTATTTTGTAACTTTTATCGAATTCTGAGATGTGGGCCCCATGTTGACTTTTGAGTTGACATTTCGGATTTTAATTTGGAAAACATAGAATTTTCATAAAGAATTGATTCCTATAACTTGTGTTGAGTATATTGAATTGTTTGTGAGTACATTCGCGGCATTCAGAGGCTAATACGCGAGACAAGGGCTTATTGGAAAAGAGAGTTGTGCGGTTTGAGGTAATTAACACTTCTTAACTTTGATTTGACGGTATGACCCCTGATTATACGTGTTATGTGATTGGTTTTAGAGGTGATGCACATGCTAGGTCACGGGCGTGTGAGCGTGCACCGTGGAAATTGTGATTCAATTGATTCAGTGGAGCTGTGTAGTCAAATGACTTGTTATTTTTAAATATATTTGCTAGGTGTTTGGAAAACTGAGTTGTGACTCATGTTAGAAATCACGCTTAGGCATACGCTTGTATTATTACGACCCACTGAGGTCATTTCTATTGTTAAGTTATATGTTTAAATTGGAATTTCACACTCAGTCATATTTATTCATTTTATATAATATCTCAGCCTCTGTTGCTGTTTATTGATATATCGTATCATCATTTTGGGCTGATTTCATGACATTGTGAGCCCGAGAGACTAGAGAGATTGATGACTGAGTGAGGCCAAGGGCCTATTTGTAAGTGATATTTATGGGATCAGGTTGCATACAGCAACATGTTTTATTGATTTATACCAGGATTTGGCTTATTATAGTGCTTGGGATGGATCTACCCCTTCGGAGTCTGCACAGGCACAGTGGGCGCAGTGATAATTTATATTCGGGCTGGATCTGTCCTGGTCTAGATTTTCCCTATATAGTATCGTGTGACTAAGTGTAAGGATTTATTTATATTTGGGATGGATTTGCCTTATACAGTAATGAGTGAATAAGTATGAGGATTTATTTATATTTGGGCAGGACTTGCCCTATCCAGTACTGAGTGAATGAGCGTGATGATTTATTTATATTTGCGCTGAATTTTCCCTTTACAATATTGAGTGACTGAGTGTGAGGATTTATTTATATTTGGAATGGATCTGCCCTGGGCTAGATTTTCCCTATACAGTACTGAGTGACTGAGTGTGAGGATTTATTTATATTTGGGCTGGATCTGCCCTGGGATGGATTTGACCTATATAGTACTTAGTGACTGAGTTTGAGGATTTATTTATATTTGGGATGGATCTGCCCTAGGCTGGATTTGCCCCATAAAGTTCTGACTGTGCTGAGTATTGAGCGTGATGAGTGAGATACAATGAGATTGAGTAATTTGAGAGTGTGAGTACATGAGTTCATCATTGTGATGCATTGTATTTGACATGTATACTTGACATATAGGTATAGGGAAGTATTTTTTTCTCATACCATTTGATAATGAAATTTCTTATTGTGGAAGAAAGTATTTTTGAAAAATCATAGTTTTCAAATTCACTCATATAGTTTGGTTATTTCGGTGAAATATTTAGGTTTTATTATTATACTTGAAAAAGGCATACTTATTTTTTCCAGAAATTGTGAACGAGCGGAGTATTATGTTTTGAGTTATTACTTGTATAATTTCATTTGTCTTGTTCTGTGTTGTTTCCTGATTGTTAGTGTTGGATTTTGATCTTTGTCCAAGCTCGTCACAACTTTCAACCTAGGGTTAGGTTTGCTACTTATTGAGTATATGGGGTCGGTTGCACTATTAAAAAAATATCAATTTGTGACCGAATTTTCTGACTGAAAATTAAGTAGTCGCTAATGGGACTACTTTTGCGACCACGGTAGTCGGAAAGGGATTGAATTTTTATTACTTATTTTTTTTAAAAAATACGACTATTATTCCGACGAAATCCGTGTGAAAATAGCGCGCTAATTTCCCGCCTTGACTTTTGCGACTGATTCGGTCGGACATTGAAAAGTCAGAAATTTCTTTTGACCCACTAAGCGACTGCATCGGTCGCAAAATTAAAATTAAAATGATTAAAGTATTTTAATCGGGTTTGCGACTACGGTGGTCACTAATATTAATCTAATATTTCACACGGGAACCCTATTTCTCCAATTTCCTCTCTCTCTCTCTCTGCTCGATCGCCGATAACTCCTTCCCTCTCTCTGCTCCTCTCCGATAACCATTCTCTCCCCAAATTTCTGAAGGTAAATCACTAATCACTAAGCTCCCTCCCTTTCTTCTCATACTGTAAGTTTTTTTCCCTTTCCAATTTAATTTTTTCGTTCGATATTAATCTCTTCTAGTTCGCCCAAGCGGTAGCCCTCCTTCGTCGATCCAGCACCGTCGACGACTTCTCTGGTGAGTTTCCTTTTCAAATTTTATTTTGCATTATTATACTTAAGGAGGTACTTAGGTTCAACTGCTTTATATACAATTGTAGTTAATCAAAATTTTGAGAAGATATTATATTTCTTTGTTCAAATACGTATTGCTGAAAATTAGAATGTGTATTGCAAAAACTATTGACTGAAAAAAGTTGTTTAGCAGTGGGGATGAAAGATGCTAGTTCTAAGGCTCTAATATTCATTCAGCAAATTAGTTGAACAGGTGGTGCGCAATTGTACGAAAAATTATATATAACAGTTAAACTTCCAATACACTTGTCATTTGTAACATCAGTGCACACCTCCACTGGATTCTGAGGAGAATTTTCTTTAGAAAAAACATTCGGATGCTTCATCCCACAAAATGAAGCTTTGACTTCATTTTCCTTCTGCAACCTAGTCAGGTATAGGCGATACTTCTACAAGAAAATGATACTGTTGTGAGAACCTTTTTACCCTTAAGTTTATAAAACTTCAATTTCAAGAAGCAGAGAAGACCACCCATGTTATATAGTCAAGGTGAATAGACTTGCTATCCTTTATTTTATTTATCTCTAACTGGATCTGATTTTAGTGTGGAGACAATTTTCAAGAACCAAATCTGATCACAAGTGAGAGGTCTTGGCTGAACTGGCTGTATATGTTGGCAAAGTATGCCAATGCCTCTCATAAGAAACACAAGTTGTAAAAATATTCACCTGTAAGTGGCTAGCAACATTTTCTCTAGTCAACCATGGAACAGCCATTAAGTCAAGTATCTTCTTGGGACCATCTTCTGCCGAAAATAAAAACCATTAACACTCTATCCCAATGGAAATAGTACTATTAGATATGCATACAGAAACTTTGAAGATGAATGGAGTTCAAGTTTAGGTTTATGTCTTTTGGTGCAACTTAAAGAGAAATTTTGATGAACTTACTGTTTGAAAAGGATTGAAATAACTTTGAGAAATACTTAGGTAAAGAGATTATTGTAATTCATTAATTGAGATTGTCTTCTAAAAAAAGAGCAACACTCAAGATTGAGGAAGGAAATAGCATCAATCAAAAAAGGGAGTAGATTAAGGATCATTAGAATGTATTTGTGATTAGAATCTGCTTAATTAGAATGTATTTGTAATTATAATGTATCTATATAGATGGCTTGTGTTAAACGATCATAATACTACTTAATATGTATTGTTTTACATATCTTGGATTTATTTTGTGTAGATGGAGCTTGCACATCCTAGATGGATGTATAATCGAACTTATACTAATCGTAGTGGGTTGAGGGAGGAATTTATAGAAGGGGTTGCCGAATTCATAGCTAAAACAAAAACACTTCATGAATTTCTTAGTGAAGGGGTGATTAGGTGTCCTTGTATACAATGCAAATGCGGAAAGTTATTACAACCAGATGTTGTTAAAGTTCATCTTTATAAAAAAGGGTTTATGGAAAATTATTACGTGTGGACTATTCATGGAGAGGATGTTGCTAGTGTTGGTAACATCGATTTTCAATATGTCTTTGATAGTGAGGGTAGTCCATTAGCAGAGAATAATGCTGAAAATTCTCGATTTAGTGAAATGGTTAGGGATGCTTTTGTGATGCACCCGGGGGCTCAGTATGAACCAAATGATGATGCTAGGCGCTTCTATGAACAGTTAGAGCAAGCAAGCCGTCCATTGTATAAAGGCTCAATGCATTCTAAGTTGTCTGTCGCAGTTAGATTATTAAGTATTAAATCAGATTCAAGTATTTCTCAAGTGGTCATGGACTCTATCATTGGCCTTATGAATGAACTTAATCCGAATAAAATTCACCTACCCAAAGATTTCTACACAGCAAAGAAATTGATTTCTAAGTTAGGACTTTCATCAGAGAGTATTGACTGTTGTGAGAAAGGTTGCATGTTATTCTATAAGGATGATGTAGCCTTAGAGAATTGCAAATTCTGTAACCAACCTCGTTACAAGAAAGCCATAAATTCAAAAAAGAAGAAGGTTCCAGTTAAGGCGATGCATTACTTACCCCTTATACCTAGGTTAAAGAGGTTGTATGCATCAATGAGCTCTGCTCCTCATATGAGATGGCACTATGAAAATAGAAGGCTACCTGGTATTATGTGTCATCCGTCAGATGGAGAACCATGGAAGCATTTTGATAGGTTGTTTCCAGATTTTGCTAGTGAACCAAGAAATATTAGGTTGGGTTTATGTGCAGACGGATTCACACCTTTTTCTGTCTCTGCTGCACCATATTCATGTTGGCCAGTGTTTGTTATGCCGTATAATCTTCCTCCCGAGCTTTGTATGACAAGTCCATATTTGTTCCTAACTGGCATTTTTCCAGGTCCACGCAATCCGAAAAGTTTGATTGATGTATACATGCAACCTTTAATTGATGAGTTAAAGTTATTATGGCATGAAGGTGTGAAAACATATGATATATCAACTAAACAAAACTTCAGATTGCGTGCTTCTTTGATGTGGACTATAAATGATTTTTCTGCTTATGGAATGTTGTCCGGGTGGTCGACAACAGGAAAGTTAGCTTGCCCAACTTGTATGGAAGACACAAAAGAATTCACGTTGAAACATGGAGGAAAGAATACATGGTTTGACTGCCACCGTCGATTCTTGCCTATGGATCATGAGTTTAGGAGAAATACTAGTGCATTTATGATGAACCAAACTGATTTTGAGGAGCCACCGTCACCATTGTCGCCAGAAGAGATTTTAACAGAGTTAGGTTTCTACCAAAGGTAACAGAGTCTCCAATGTCTAATAAAATACCTGGTTATGGTGTTACGCACAATTGGACTAAACAAAGCATATTTTGGGAGTTACCTTATTGGAAGCATAATCTTCTTCGGCACAATTTAGGTGTCATGCATATCGAGAAAAACTTTTTTGACAATTTGTTTAATACAATAATGGATGTCAATAACAAGACAAAAGATAACTTAAAGGCTAGGATGGACTTAAAAGAATATTGTAGGCGAAGTGAGTTGTACCTGACATACTTGAACAACAAGATTCAGAAGCCCAAGGCCAGTTACACATTCACTTTGGATGAGAAAAGAGAAATTTGTGACTGGGTTAAGAATTTGAGGATGCCTGATGGATATGCGTCAAACTTATCCAGGTGTGTTGACATGAAATAAGGGAAGTTGACGTCTATGAAGAGCCACGATTGTCACATTTTCCTCGAATCTTTGATGCCCATTGCATTCAAAGCCTTGCCTGATAGAATATGGAAACCCATTACTGAGATAAGTTTATTTTTCAAGGAGTTGTGTTCTAGCACATTGACGATGGAGAACTTAGCCTACATGGAGAGTAACATTTGCTTAACTTTAAACAAGCTGGCGAAAATTTTTCCTCTTGGATTTTTTTATGTAATGGAACATCTTCCAATTCATCTTGCACAAGAGGCACGACTTGGAGGGCCTGTACAATGTAGATGGATGTATCCTTACGAGAGGTAATGACTTTAAATTATTTTTCCTTTACTTGTTTTAATTAAATATTATTTTATCTAAACATTATGCTATGTAGGACTATTGAAAAATGTAAGCGGGCCGTTAAAAATCGATCCAGGATTGAGGGATCGATATGCGAGGCACATCTAGCTAAAGAAACTTCTTTTTTCTGTTCATATTATTTTGAACATGATGTGCCATGTTTGAGAAATAAGCCAAATCGGCATGATGATGGAGGTGTTAATGATCCTTTGGCACCACCATTTTCCATATTCAACCAACCAGGTAGAGGTCCAAAAACTAGTAAAAAACGAAATTTGACTGAGATGGAGAAAAAGTCCGCTATAACACATGTATTGTTGAATTGTCCAGAGGTCCAACCTTATTATAAGTAAGTCTTAATTTATACTAAAGGCGATTATTAAAAGATCAAAGTTAATTTAACTAATAAAAGTTATAATTTTGTCTGGCAGTTACTTTATAGGTGTAAATGGGCATGATTCTATTTATCCAAGATTTACAGAGTGGTTTCAGAAGTTTGTAAGTTCTATTTTGTGGCTACAAATTAAGTATATGTATCTTTAAAATTCTAACTTTTCTTTAACTTTATATAGGTTCATAATCCAGTGAATGGAATTAATGACCCACTTTTGCGTGATATAGCTTGGGGACCTGACTTTAATAAAGTCAGAGTGATGTCTAAGTACTTTGTCAATGGGTACAAGTTTCATACAGAAGAATGGTCTAAGAATAAGAAAACCAATAATAGTGGGGTGTGGGTAAAGGGTGATGGAGATGTTGATTATTATGGTGTGCTTCAAGAAATTTTAGAACTAGAGTATTTCGGTTGGCCAAAAAAAAAAAATTGGTACTCTTTCGGTGTAAGTGGTATGATCCAACACCTACTAGAGGTACAAAGATTCACCCTCAATATAAAATAGTTGAAATTAACCACACGAAGGAGTATGGATTCTATGATCCATTTATCCTTGCACAAAATGTGAAACAAGTGTATTATGTTCCTTATACTTTGTGCAAGAATAAGTCCACATGGCAGATAGTTATAAAAACAAAGCCCGTAGATAGAGTAGAAGTTGAGAATGCATTAGAAGTTGCGTACCAGAATGACATTTCAAGTGTTCAAGAAAGGGTTGATGATGAATTAATGGGTGAATTGCAGCATAGTACGGGCATCTATGAAGAATATGATCCTTCGATCCTTACTCGTACAGCAAATCAACACGATTTTGGGGAAGGAACATCCCGTACAAACATGGAGGAAGACGATGAACATGAAACAAGCGAGGAAGAATCATTTGATGAAAATGATACAAGCGACGAGGAAGAATCATTTGATGAAGATGAAACAAGCGATGAGGAAGAATAAGTTTGTTATTCTTTTGTTCTTTGTACTCTGAAGTGATGAGTATTCTGAAAAATTACTTCCCTGCATAGCTAGACAGAGATGCCTTTGCCCAACTGTACATAGCTTCTGTAAATTAGCACACATTTGGTGCTATAAGGTAATCAAAATTAACTTATCTTTCTCTCAAAAAGGTCCTGATTGCCTTTCATTTTACCCCCTTACTTCAAGGGACCTTACTAAATAGTGTCTTTGTAGTTTTACAACAAAATCACGTGACCTTAAATTGAGTAGCTTACTTTCTATGCGTGGATAATAAAATGGCCGGTAGATTGAGTAGCTTACTTTCTTAATAACATTGTGGAACCTTATCTTTGAGGGATGCATAGGTTAGTGAACATTAAGACACGATTCCCAGCTTCCTCAGTACACTTCAGGTCCTACTACCTCATCTGTGCCATTTATGGGTCCTCATCCTCATCCTTCTCCGCCTCCTCTTCCTCCTCCTCCGCCTCCTCAGCAGACTTCAGTGCCACCTGGCTTTTTCACTTTGCCCCCTTATGATCCAGTTCGATATAATCCTATCTCTAATTCACAGAGCATGCACACTATACCATCTTCATCGCAGCTTATCGTACTAGTCAGCATGGTGGCTCCTCATCTATGCCTCCGTCTTCATTCCCTCCATACCCAAGCTACTATGTTAGTCAGAATGGTGGTTCCACATCTATGGCTCCATCTTCATCTCCATCATCATCCACTCCTAGTGTTTCTAGGCCGCATGTTGGAGACTCTACCATACCGTCATCCCCATCTGTTGATACATCTACATCTGCTCTTGATGATACACAGACTAAGACTTTTGAAGAGATTGTATCATATGATTCCCTTAATAGACTGATTATCATTCCTGATGGGACTACTGGGTAAGAAAGTACTTTATTATTCGTTTGAATTGTTGAATATATTTGTAACATATGTTAATTTTAATGCAGGTTTGTTCCCTCCAATGAATCTACGAAGGTGGTTGTGGATTGTGTTAAAGCATTTTATCGAGATGCTTGGAGTAAATGGTCATATATACCGTATTTGTACAGAGAACAGATGTAGAATCAATTTAGGGTACAAATTCCATAAATCTTGTATTATTTATCAAACTACCCTTATTTCATCTAATGTTTTAAATAATTTGCAGACAAAGTGTGCATGGATTCCCAAATATCATCAGCAAATAAGTCATAATTTCGAGAAAAAAAGTGCTGATCGGCTTAAAAATCTTCTTTATAAAGCTCGAGAGAAGGGCGAGAAGCCCGGTTGGATACTACAAGACTTTTGGGATAGGCTTATTGTGATATGGGCTTCTGAAGAATTTAAGAAGAGGAGCAATGCTGCAAAGGCTGCCTGAGCCTCCAATACAGTTGGCTCATTGCACACTGGGGGTTCAATTAATATGGAGACCCATCAAAGGAGAATGGTAACTTTCTTATTATATTTGTTTTGATTTTAACTAGATGCAATTGAACTTTATCTAACTTAATTTTTTTTTTTGCAGGAAAAGGAAAAAGGGAGAATTGTGACTTATGCCGAGGTCTTTGAGGACAAGCATTTGAAAAAGAAAAAGGATGGGACAAAAGAATGGGTCGAGCCGCGTGCTGAGAGGGTATATGTAAGATCCTTCTTTTTCCTTTTTGTCTCTTCTTTTATCTTCTTCTTCTTCTTTGATTTGTTGGGTTTGATGATTCTTTTATCAGTAACCGAAAAGGAATAGTTTCGACGTGTCACCAGTACAAAAAGGTAAACTGTGTGGTGACATCCGATCCTCGGAATCTTGAGTATCTTCTCAAGACAATGTTCTCAAATTTTCCTAAAGGTGAATACTTTAGAAGCACTGTTAGGGACCTACTTGGAGATGGAATATTCAGTGCAGATGATGAAAGTTGGCAGAAACAGAGGAAAACAACGAGCATTGAGTTCCATTCTTCTAACTTGTTGTTCTGTTAATGGCTCAATCTGACTCAGGATAATCTAATTATTCCAACAACAAAAAAGTGTCATTTGCTTTTCCAAGTATAACTAGATATACAAGGGAGAAATATAAAGGGAAGGAAACCAGAAAAAAGGGTGGTAACAGACAAGGCTTTATGGTTGAGTATGGAATAATACCTAACGTTATTCTAAAAGGGAAAGCTTGGGGATGTCTTACTTCGTCATTCATTGATAGTATTACGTACATAACAGAAATTACAGAACATCATGAGATGTTTTCACAAGTTCCACCCATGGAATTAACTTCTTGTCTCCCTCGTGAGGCATCTCATCATGATGTCTCTCCAACCTTTGTCAACCTAGATGGAAATATAAACACAATTTTTACTCCTCAATATATAAAATGAGAACAAAAGAGTTAAAAAGTACATTTATCCTAGTATTTAACTCATACTCCTATATGCTAATACTAGGAAGGTTCTGATAAGCATACATAAGCTAAACACTAAGACTAAACATTAAAAACAATATCTTTTGATATTTGGGTTTTCTTTTTTTGCTTCACAATTTACTTAAATATTTGTAAATTTAAGCTGGATTCTGTCACTATTTGCAAGAAAGATAAGCATAGAAAAATTTGAAACTTTTCACCGAAATCGGAAGCTAAATCCGAGTAACAGAATAAACCAAATTTAATTCTTAATGTATCAATTGCTGTGAAGTTAAGTCTACAGGTTTAAGTGATAGAACGATTTCAATACTTAATATGCTTTGATTTCTATATAAAGAATTTGAATCTTCTTCATTTTTCCACTAATAGAGAGCTTCTGTCTTTAGAGGTTGCTTATGGCTTATTCTGAAAATATTTAATTGTTTGTTTTGAGAGAACAATGAATTACTTCTATTAATAAATTTCAGTTTCAATAGTTTTTGTCATCGATCATTTAATTTCAGGAAGCCTATCAGAAACGTTTTGAGGAATGATGTCAAAGTCAACCCGATTCTGAGGATGGTAGCTCAACCCAAGTGTCACTCAATGATGTAGCTTCAATATGGACGCAGGTGGTTGGTGGCGCAAAGAAAGGTAGAACCTACGGTCTTGGATCACAAAATTCTGTAGGTCGTTCTACGACTTTGTTGTCTGGTGATGCGAGTTTTTCTCAAGATCACGAAGAGGTAGAAGCGTTACGAAAAGAAGTTGAAGAGTTGAAGGAGGAACGAAAAGAAGATCGCGCAAATTTTAAAAAATTGCAGAGTCTAGTGGAAAAATTTATGAGTGGACGTCCATTTCCTCCTTCCAATGGCGAGAATGGCAGAGATAATGAGTTTTAGTTTATTTTGATTTGTTGTAGTTGGATGTTTAGACTTGGTAATATTAACACTTGACTATTATTGTAATATTTTAGACTAAGATTGAATGGTGCTAGAATGTTTAACTCTAGATGTTTTAGTTATAAATATTTATGTTTTGCTTATGGATTTAATTAGTTGCAATGGTGGATTGATTGGTTAGCATGGTAGATTAATTGGCTGTTGTATATTTGAATTGTATAGGTGGTATTGCTTTAAAAGAGCTAGAATTTGATCAAATATTCCCAGTTTTCTGAGCAAAATGCGTCAAAATATTCAAGATTCAGGAACATCTGCGACTACTGTAGTCGGAAATACAAATAAATAAATAGTTTTAAATTAAATTTTGCGACCACGGTAGTCAGAATAATAAATAAATAAATAATTTTAAATTAGATTTGCAACCACAGTAGTGGGAAATATCAAAGAAAATTAATTATTATTATAATTATATATACCATTTGCGACCGAAGTAGTGGGAAAGTTAATGTAAAATTTAAATTTAAATTAAATTATTTGCGCCCGCGTCAGTCGTAACGTTTGCGACCGCGACAGTCGGACAGTTGGCGTCATTTGGTAGTTGTTTTATTTTTGAATGTGCGACTGCTGTAGTCGCAAATTACCGACCGATTCGGTCGCTAAACATTTCAGACCAGCTATTTAGCGACTACGCTATTTCGGTTAGAATGTAGTCAGAAATTAGCATTTTCTGACCGCATTGCGACCGTTTTGGCAGTCGCAAAACAGCTATTTTCTAATAGTGTTGTACTCGTACTATACTTCTGCACCTTGCGTACAGATTTTTTATGCTGATAATGTTGTGCATGGCGGGAGTTGATATTGAAGATCTACTTGCGATCCAGTGACAACTACCTCTTGTTCTTGGTAGCTTTAGAATTATTAATTTGTTCATGTATATTTTAAACAGGTGTAGACATGTGATTTTTAACTCCCCAATTTTTTATATATTTTAGCATGTAAATATTTAGTTTAGGCCTAATATCTTTATTTCAACTAATTTTGACTATTTTACTTTATTTCATTACAAAAAATAAAAATTACAAAAATATTTTATTTCACTTATCTTTCATAAATTTAAATAAATAAATACAAAAATAGTACCTTATTTTTATCCTTATATATAATCTTGAAGAAATACAAAAAAGAAATATATAATAATTTCATAGTTTAGTTTAATTAATTGAAATTAATTTTTGTATTAAATAGTATTTTTATCTTTTATTAAATGGAGTTAATTAAGGTGTTAAATCACAATTTTAAGAGTTTTAGAGCCCAATTCAGATTAGCCCATTAAATTTAATACCCAATATCTAACCGTAAGATTCTTCTTAGAAATAAAAAATAAATAAAAAGACCCTAAGAACCTAAAGGCAAAAAAAATAAAATACACAATATATATACCCTAGACCTAATCAGCAAAGATACACACAAAAAATAACGCCTAAAGAGACATATACACAAAAGATATGAGCGCCGTTCTTCAACAAAATACAGACCCCCACCCCGTGAAACTTCATCTTCGTCAACCCCCCC
>MU707747.1:31456-46213 GCA_026770625.1 Nicotiana glauca
AAAATGGAATGAAGTAGGATTCGACGAGGAGCAATTTTCCAGCGATATACATGTTTTTGGTGACTGCTGTACTTAGTTTCTTTGGAATTTCGACCACACTTGTTAGGAACAAATGCTGTCCGTTGGTTCTTTATATATGCTGGCCTGAAAAGTAAATTCAGACCACTCCTAGTTCGAGTTTTCTGGCACCGATTCGAAGTCACCGATTTAAGGTTGCGTCCAAGCTTCTGTCTGATTCGAGTTCCATTGTAGCCACGGTTTTGTTTTTGCTCAAGTAACTGCTGGATTATTGTGTGCTAATCGAAGACAATTCCAGGTTTCATTCCCTTTTATTTCGCTGCTATTAGTGCTAATCTGAGTATAAGGAGATCTATCTACTGCGCCGCCTATGTGGTCATTAACTCTAAAAAGGGCAGACTACTTATGTAAAAATGGAAATTTGTACTAAAAATGCTCTATAAGTTGTATTATCAACAAAAGATGCCAAGATGGAAGTGCTCTATCATTTATATAATCAGAAAATGTCTATGCAAAGATGCATTGGTCTTTTTAAAATCAACGAAAGGCGGATCTCAAGATATGGTGTTATATAAAAATGGCGAAATGGCTTCCTAGCCGCTTAAATTTGTAGGGTTTTTGAAAGTCGATACACGAACTTTGAATTTTTCCGTTTGAACACTCGAACTCATGATTCCCTTAACTAACAAATACATCTGACCCTTAAGCCTATGCGCGTGTATTACACATACACAGACGTTCCATCCAATTAGCAAATAACCAATCCAAAAGTAAGACCCCATCCAACTAATGACATGTATAATTTTTAAATAAAATTTTTTACCTATATTTATATTTTAAAAAACAAAAATAAATACAATAAGAAAGAAAAAACTTAAACCCTTCCCGCTTCCTCTTCCCCATTTCTTCCCATCATCCCCCCTCCCCCCAACATTTGCAACTCATTCATCTACTTCCATATCATGTTCTTTTTCATCCTCTCCTCTCCTCTCTCTCTAAATTTTTCTTATTTTTGTTCTAGCTGAGTAGATCGCTAGAGAAATTTTCCGATTAGTACTGTCGCAGAATTGGTTTTCTTTAATGTTGTGATAATTAATTCGTTTTAGTGGCCAATTGGCGTGACCTCCTTAGCAGCACGAATCGATTGGCATTGCTCATGCAATTTGGACCATTGGAACGCCATCTCTGACCAATTGGAGCCCGCCGGAGAGTTGCAGGTCATCAGAAGTGGTGATCCTACAGTGAAATCTCCTGATTTTTGGTGGAGAGGAAGTTCTTGATATGGAGAACAATCTCTACGGCTTGGAATTGCAAGATTGAATGGTTCAAAATTGAAGAATAGTCAGACCCGATGAATTTAAGTGGCTTTTCTCTAAATCTGGCCCGATGAATTTTCTATTTTTTAAATTAATTATTTATCTTCTTCTTTTAATTATTTATCATATTCACGTGCTTAATATCGGTGATTAACACGCAATTGGACACATCAGCTATAATATTGTCACCTAAGCATAGTTAATGGTTGAAGGTGTTTATTAGTAGACATTTTCTCATGTTCGAGTATTTAAATGGAAAAATCCAAAGTTCATGTATCGGCTTTCAAAAGCCCTACAAGTTTAAATGATCAGAAAGTCATTTCGCCTATAAAAATTGATTTTATTTTTCGAGAAAAAAACAAGCAACCCTGACTTGCACACAATGACAAGATTTGTTGTTAGCTACTGTCCAGAAAATCACTTGGTTCTTTTGATTCCACGTTGAGCATAGATACTGATAAGGTCCCAGAATTTGGCATTACTTGGTAGGAATTATTCAATTTATAGACTTACTAGAGTGATTCAATTTGTAAATACTCCTACTAATTAAATCCCATATCTCTTCGCAATAAATTCCACACTTCGTGACTTTGTAATAATCTCAAAGTTTATGAAGAATAATGAACCGCGTTAGAGTGCTTTAAGCGCGCTTATAAATAATTATCGTGATTGTGTATACGTTCGTGTGACATAATTACGATCTAAAACCAATTCGGAGTATGCGTTCGCGCAACTTCGATTAAACCCTCTTAATATTAAGTTGTTTTAATAAGCTGCTAAATCAATTTTAGTTGAGTTAGTCCGAGGTGTGTCATCCACAATTTAATCATTCATGACCCTCGTATTAATTGCATAACCTAGATATAAAAATGACAAATATTCGTAGTTCGCTTTAGGCACGTTTAATATACTATCGTGGTTGTGGATACGTTCGCGTCACATGATTACAGTTTCCAAAAAATAAAATCGGAGTACGCGTTTACGCAACTTCGGCCGAACTTTCTTAATAATAATAAAGTGTTAGGAATTGTGGACACGTACGTGTGACATGATTCTTGACGCGCCAAACAAAATGAGTACATGTACGCGTGACTCGTTTTAGGATAATTTTTAATTAAAAGGGTAGATGCACATAGGTTCTAAAATCAGTAATTAGACAATTAGTCAAGCCAAGTATAATCAAAGCGACTGTGCTAGAACCATGGAACTCGGAAGTGGCTAACACATTCTCCCGGGTTAAAAGAATTCCTTACTTTGATTTTTGTGTTCGCAGACATAAACATAGTCAATCTTTTCCTCGATTTAGTATTTAAACCGGTGACTTGGGACACCACAAATTATCCCAAGTGGCGACTCTTAATCTAATAATTAATCCCATTTTGATTGTTACTTAAATTGGAAAAATTGCCTTATACCCCCTTGCAGGGTAGAAAAAGGAGGTGTGACAACAAGTGATGTATTTTATTTCACACCAACTTCGTAAATTCTAATATTAGAAGCTCATGATTTTTACAACCAGTCCTTGGGAAATGTTTAAAGGTTTGGTTATTTTATCATTTATTTCTCTTAATAAAACCCATTGAATTGGATAGTCGTTAATTGTCTTACCTAACGGGATAGATTAGGTGCCATCACGACTAGTTGGATTTTGGGTAGTGACAAGTTGGTATCAGAGCTCTAGGTTCATAGGTTATACAAGTCATGAGCAAGTGTCTAGTAGAATCTTGAGGATCGATATGATGATGTCCATACTTATCTTGGAGAGGCTACAGGGCATTTAGGATAAACCTCTCATCTTTTCTCCCTTATCGTGCGAAATTGATTTAGCTTGAAGCGTATATCTTTGAAACTTTTTCCAACTTGTATGCATATGTGAACGGTCGGTATCAGCTATGTATCGACGACTTATGATTCTATGAATGAGGCAAGAGATATGTATTCAGTGTTTTGGTGATGGGCCAGTTTGGAGGACTTAAGTCAGGGTTTAGACCACAGCTTATACTCGGTAGTTTCAGTTGTGTGAGTATATGCTTTTGGACGCATATATATCTGGTAGTGTCCCTATGAGTGGAATTTGTGGCTCGATTAGTAGTTGGATGGCTATATAATGAGTATGATATGACTGCAGAATGTGTTTAGATGGTTTGAATATGACGAGAAGAGTTTTCTTGAGATGTAAAAAGGGCCTTTAGGTGCTTGATTTTGTTTTGATTTGATGTATAGTCCCGAGTTATGAGTGTGTTGAAAGATCTTTCATGTTGTTAAATTGTGGGACAAATTGAATTGTTATATCTTATTGATAAGTTTTGACTCAGGAAGATTAAATGATTGCGTAGTAATTGTGGCTGCGAAAGGGTATAGAAAGATGCCAATTTGAGGATAAATAGACAAGTTATCACCTGCGGGGTAATATATAGATATGTGATCCTTATAATATTGTGTGGAGAATTTCTTTTCTACCAGCGGTTTATATGTGTTGAGATTTGAATTTGAATTGGTTGAGATAGTTGACATGACCGTCATGAGAATGAAGGCAAGCTTAGCAAATGATTTGAGGTACTACATGGTTTGTGTTTTATGATCTTGTGAATAATTTGGTTGAATCTCACTACTGTACTATGACAGTAATAGAGTAGGCATATTGTGAGTTACCAAATGTTTTATTGTATGGCTTTGGGCTAAGTGGGGGAGCCTGCTATTGAAGATTTGATTTCATGGTTATATGTTAAGTACTAGTTTTGGTCTGAGACATACTTGTGATTCAGTTAGGACTTGCAGAGGGTGAGATCGAGGTTGACTCGAGAAAGGAAATTCCTTGACACAGGGTATATTGCACTTTATGAGTATATAAAAAATCATGGGATGATTGAGTTGTTATTTGTGAAGGATGTAGTACGCATGGAGTATGGATTTGATCGGTTGCATTAAGGTGTGATTTATTTCTTTGGGTGTTGTGCTAATGGGGCACAAGTCATTTGGTCACTTATCCCTATGGGTTCTACATTTTAGCATCAAAAAGGTAAAAATAATAATTTTAAATTCACAAAAGGTCTTTTGAGAGTGGGTGTCTCGGTTGTGATAATTATAAGGGTGCTTAAGAAGAATACAGTGCCTTATATGCCTTAGGGCAGTGTGGTTTTATGTTAGGATGTCTTGTTGTGACCTTTGGGGTAATCATGGTGTTTTGGCAAGAAGTGTCAACTTAAGGGTAATTCCGAAGAAACTCGAAGAAAATAGGACAACTAGGTAGTCGGCTGGATTAGTATGGTATGCATGGTTCTTTTGGTTCTTATGATGAGGTGACACTTTAGGGGTATTTTAATGCAATACTCTCGGATTTGGCAACCTGCGTGGCTTGATAGAGTTAGGGAGATTCAGTTCTAATAGCTTGGTTACGTGCAAATGGGTTTCGAAGAGTTATTGATGTTTTCTACCACGGTTTGAGATGGATATTTCCTACCGATGTTAGGAGTATGTTGCGTAATGTGATTTTCTCCTGGATATGATCAAATGAAGAACTTCTTAATGATTGGGTGGGTATTCTACTGGTGGCTCAGAGTTGAGAATGAGGTTCCCATACTTTTCGTATGATGACCTGGTAGAGGCGGTATGTCCTATGGGATTGTAATTTTGCGTGTATAAGGTGGCGGTTCAGTTTTGAAGAGATGGTCATGAATTCTTAGACAACATGGGCGGTTCCAGATGACTAGATTAATACTATTACTACTTGGTTTTGCTTGAGAAGGGTGTGCATTTCAGAAGGCGCACTGTGTTTTGACTTATGAATATTTCATTGGTATTGCAGTACTCACCTGGTTGATAGACTAATGATATTCAAAATTTTACTATATGGCACGGAAGAGTTATAGAAGTTTTCCTCGTGCGATGATCATGCATGAGAGATGTGTTATTCATTCGAGTGCTAGAGTTGGGATCAGTTACTGTGATTCATGTGTTCTACGAATTTGGAGACTTGGAATTCTCAAAAGCAGATAGTTTCAGAGTTGAGGACTATAAAGATGTGGCCAAAGTTATCTAGGTGGTGGTACGCATTATGGTTAGATCATTGTGGACTTATGGAGGGCCATTTGTCCAATTGGGGATGACTAGAGTTAATTTTTGGCCCATTGGTAGGCCCGAGGAAGATGTGCATTCTACACTTGATCGGATTTGTTGACTCGGTACTACTATTTTTGAGGGATGTGCTATTCGATTAGAATTAATCGTATCCGTATCTAGTATGTTCAACGTGTTACTCTACTATGCTATGGAGGGTTGTGATTTATTCGTCATTGCTGTGAAATTTGAGCAAGATGGATGTTAGAATGTCGAATGGTTGATTGCACCTTGGTTATGGCATTTCTCTGGTTGTGGTATATGGTGTTGTTTGCTTCACCGTGGTTATGGTCATGCACTTTGCATACTTGTTTAGCTGCTACGATACAATATGTTTAGACTCGAGGCTACTATAGCAGGCAGATTATATTAGTTACACATGAGTTGTTCGCGCAGCACGTGAATTGTCCATGCGAATCTACGCATTGACATTATAGCACGTGACTTGTCCATGCTGTTTATTTTGATGTGAGCTCTAAGAGAGCTGGTTACCATTACTGGATCGGGGTTTTGATGGGTCACGCATTGCAGCAGAGTTGTGTTGGGATATTATTTTGTGTTAGATTTGTGTGTCTTAGTTCTACTACGTATGATGGGTTCATAGCATTTCGGTTGTGGTGGTGCTTGTTGAACTTGTGGGACGGTTCTTTCATTTGAGTCATTTTCCATGTTTAAATATATTAGAATTATTGCTTATTGGTGCACAGATTGCACAATTTGTAGTTTTGAGTTGTATTGGTGTGGCATGTCTGTAGAATAGTTGTGTTTTGATGATATAAGGTCATTCGACCTAGAATGGGTATTTAGAAGTTTGATTTCGGTATGTTTGGAAGAATAATATTAAAAGTCGCCTTAGATAATTGCCTATTGTCCTTGTCGAACAAAGGAAAGCTCCCTGACTTGTTGATATGATGAGTGGTTATGATATTCTGCGTGTTCCTACCATCATCGACAGTGTACGAAGATTCGAATGATATTTTGTTTGATATGAGGGTTATGACCGGTACCGGGTGTGTTTTGAGCAGCTATTGCGGTCAAAAGTTATTGCTACGAGTATTTGGGTTATGTGGTACAATATGCGCTTACAATTACGGCTATGGATATGAATAGATACGATTTGATTAGACTTATACAGTGTGTAGATGTGAGATTCATATCTTGAAAAGAATTTTGGATGATAGAAATTTGGGTCCAAGGTTTATTGGCTAAGGTTAAATTAATGATTTTCAATTACATCGTGTTGTCAAGACTATATGGAAGAGAGAGATGTGGGATAACCTCCGGGTATATGTGATGTATGGTTACATGATGATTTAAAGGCTTAGGAAAACCCCTTGGCACGTTCGAGGACGAACGTATGCTTAAGTGGGGGAGAATGTAACGACCCAAGCGGTTATTTTGAGCATTTGCCTTCCGTTCAACTATTTGAAGTCTTGAGTAGCTTCATATGATGTATTATGACTTGTGTGAATCATTGGTTTTGGTTTTCAAGTGTTGCAGAGTTAGTTCAGAAAGATGAATTTCAAGATTGAAGCTTTAAATTGGAAGAATTGACCAACTTTGACTTTTTAGTATTCGACCTCAAATCGGAGATTTAATGATTCCAATAGGTCTAGATGGTGATTTTGTACTTGGGTGTATGCCCGAAATTTCATTGGATGTTTCTAGAAGGGTTCGACACTAATCAGCGAAACATGGAAATTTGAAGGCTTTGAATGTTTTGACTGGGAGTTGACGTTTAAGATATCGAGTTCGAATTATGGCTCTGAGAATTGCAACAGTTTCGTAATGTCATTCGAGACTTGTACGCAAAATTTGTGTTCATTCCGAGTTGAATTGATATGGTTCGACACGAGATTTGGAAATCGAAAGATCAAAATTTATTAAGTTTGAATTGAGGTGTGATTCATTATTTCGCTATTTTTATGTATTATTTGAGGCCTCGAGTAAGTCCGTATTATGTTATTGGACTTATTGGTATATTTGGACGGGGTCTCGAGTGGCTTAGATGAGTTTCGGACGAGGTTCATATTATTTTGTCGCATGTTGCAATTTGTTGAGGATGTTGGTTCTGGTGTTTCGCACCTGCGACTGGTATTGCACAAGTGTGATGGTTGCAAAAGCTAGGTCATTGGTGCACTTGCGAAGAAGGTTGGGTTGGGCTGCCTCCGCAGAAGTGGGATTTGTTCTGCACCCGCGACATCGCAGAAATGGAGGGATAGGTCGCATAAGCGAAATCTGTCGCAGAAGCGGAAGCAGTGGTCGCACCTGCAATTATGCGAAAGCGAATATTTTCTGCTGGTGCGAGCGGTACTGGACCAAGCTGTTTTCACATAAGCGAGTATTTTCCGCAGAAGCGAATGTCGCGGATGCGACAAAGTGATCGCTTATGCGATCAAGCCTAGGCAGAACCAATATTTCGAGGTTTTGGTCATTTTATTCATATTTTGGGATTTTTGGAGCTCGGTTTGGCGACTTTGTAGAGGAAATTCACCACGTAAATTGGGGTAAGAATTCCTAACTCGATTTTAGTTATATTAAACGAATCTATTATTATTTTTAGCAACAAATTAGTGAATTGGGTTGAAAATGGTAGAAATTTTCTAGACTTTAAATTGAGGATTTGGAGGTCGAGTTGATATCAGAATTTGGTAAATTTGGTATCGTTGAACTCGTGGTTAAATAGGCGTTTGTATTTTGTAACTTTTTTTGGATTCTGAGATGTGGGCCCCATATTGACTTTTGAGTTGACTTTTTAGATTTTCATTTGAAAACCTAGCCTTTTTAGAAGGAATTGATTCCTATAACTTGTGCTGAGTATACTGAATTGTTTGTGACAACATTCGAGGAGTTCAGAGGCAAATTCGCGAGACAAAGGCTTATTGGAATAGAGAGTTACATGGTTTGAGGTAAGTAATACTTCTAAACTTGGAGCTAACGGTATGAACCCCTGATTAGACGTGTTATATGATTAGTTTGAGAGGTAACGCACATGCTAGGCGACGGACCTGTGGGCGTGCACCATAGAAATTGTGACTCAATTATTTCAGTGGAAATGTGTAGTCAAATGAATTGTTATTTTCCATGTATTTGCTATGTGTTAGAGAAACTGAGTTGTGACTCATGTTAGAAATCATGCTTAGGCATATGCTGATATTATTGGGACCCACTGAGGTCATTTCTGTTGTTGAGTTATATGTTTAAATTGAAATTTCATACTTAGTCATATTTATTCATTTCATATTATATCTCAGTCTCTGTTGTTATTTATTGATATATCATACCATAATTTTGGATTGATTTCATGACATTGGGAGCCCGAGAAACTTGAGAGATTGATGACTTAGTGATGTCGAGGACTTGTATGTGAGTGATATTTATTGAACTGGGCTGCACGTCGAAGCAAGTTTTATTGATTTATGCCAAAATTTATCTTATTATAGCGCTTGGGCTAGATCTGCCCTTCGGAGTCTACACACCCACAATGGACGCAATTACTATTTATATTTGGGTTGAATATGTCATGGACTAAATTTTCCCTATTAAGTATTGAGTAACTGAGTGTGAAGATTTATTTATATTTGGGCTTGATTTTTCCTATACAATATTGAGTGAACGAGTGTGAGGATTTATTTATGTTTAGGCTTGATTTGCCCTGGGCTAGATTTTCCCTATACAGTACTGAGTGACTGAGTGTGAGAATTTATTTATATTTGGTTTAGATTTGTGCTGGGATGAATTTGCCCTGTACAATACTGAGTGACTGAGTGTGAGGGTTTATTTATATTTGGATTGGATCTTCCCTGAGATGGTTTTCCCTATAAAGTACCGAGTGTGCTAAGTATTGAGCGTGATGAGTGAGAGTGCGAGATAGTGAGAATGAGTACTCTGAGAGTGTGAATACATGAGTTCATCATTGTGGTGCATTATATTTGATATGCATACTTGACATGTAGGCATAGAGAAGTATTTTTCCTCATGCCATTTAATAATAAAATTTCTTATTGTGGAAGAAAGTTTTTGGGAAAAAATCACATTTTTCAGATTCATTCATATATTTTGGTTATTTCGGTGACATATTTGGGTTTTACTATTATAGATGAAAAAGGCATACTTATTTTTCCAGAAATTGTTAACAAGCGGAGTATCATATTTTGAATTATTACTTGCATTGTTTCATTTACCTTGTTCTAAGATGTTTCTTGATTGTAGGTTGGATTCTGACCTTGTCCAAGCTCGTTACTACTGTAAACCTACTGTTAGATTTGTTACTTATTGAATACATTGGGGTCGGTTCTACTCATACTACACTCCTGCACATTGTGTGCAGATTTTGGATGTTGATAATGTTGTGCATGGCGAGAGCTGATATTGAACATGTACTTGGAATCCAGTCATTGTTTTCTCTTATTCTTGGTAGCTTTAGATTTATTAATCTGTTCATGTATATTTCAAACACATGACGTATTTTATTTCACACAAACTTTGTAAATTCTAATCTTAGAAGCTCATGATTTGTACAACCAGTCCTTCAAAAATATATAAAGGTTCAGTCATTTTATCATTTATTTGTCTCAATAAATCTCATTAAATTGGATAGTTATTAATTGGTTTACCTAGCAGGATGGGTTAGGTGGCATCACGACTAGTTAGATTTTGGGTCGTGATAACTTGCTACACTAATTGTTCAGGATGCTTTGATCTGTAATGTTGGTTGTTAGAGAGTTTTGCTCAGGCATAGGCGGAGCTACGTTGCGAGTTGAGGGGTCACGGGACCCCATTAGCCTCAGCCAAAATCTTGTATACATATTTTACATATATATGGGAACCCTTAAATATTTTACCACTGCCTCTAAACACAAAAACACGACTGGTAGAAGTGGTTGCTTTAGGCGCTTAGTTTCCCTCCTTTGCTGTATGATGTGGGTTCGAATCCAATCTTCTTTTTGAATTCAATTATAGCTTAGTACTAATACATATTACTCAACTTAATGAATTTTATTTTATTTACAATTCTCTCTCTTAAAATTGAAAGCCTCAAATTGTAACTTATCTCTACAAATAGAAAAATACAGATCCTTCTACAACAACCTTCTTCAACAATCATGTTGACTCCGACTCGGCAGTGGTAACTAAGAGTTTGAGACTCTTCTTCAATTATTTGAGTATTAACATATCGTTAATCTTGATTTCTTTAGAAAGCTTTTGATAATTTAAGATTTGAACGCCCTTTTGATCATGGATTTCTTTTTACATTAAAAACTAGAAATTTTAAATTGTGAAACATGCTTAATCAAACACCTTCCCTTTCCACATCACCTATTTTGCAAAGAAATCTCTCTCTTTCTCTCTGCTCGGTGCTTACTCTTTCTTTAGAGCTATTTTTTGTTTATACTTGGATGATAAGACATCATAATTATTATGCTTTTAAAAAGTTGCACACACGAATTTTATCGCTAGTGATTATCATACAGTGGTGTCCTCGTCGTGCTAAAATCCTTGGTCCACCTCTAGGATCTGGCTGGTGAATTTTCTACTATACCATCTACTTCCTAGGTAGGTGGCGGAGTGCAGACTCCAACTACTCGTACCCCAAAACTTATGGCCTATGGTTATCAAACCCCTGCACTATTATCGGTTGAGGGTGTTCAGCCTATTATTGCCGTGTAGTATGAGGATAGCCTTGCGATGCCAACTGATGCGGTGAAGAGGCTAGATAGGTTCACAAAGTTGCATCCTCTTACTTCAACGATACACCTTCAGAGGATGTCAGGGAGTTATTTGATTATTGTCATGATATTCTGCGCAATTTGGGACTAGTTGAGTCCAATGAAGTTGACTTCACCACCTTCTAGATGGTGGGTCTGTCCAAAAGGTAGTGGCAAGTTTATGAGATGGGCAGGCTAGCAGGATCATCTCCTCTTACTTGAGCTCAATTCTCTGGGGTCGTTTTGGAGAAATTTGTACCCCCTCACCAGAAAAGAAGAGATATGGAGGCCGTTTGAGCATATTCAACAGGGTCAAATATTAGTCACTGAACATGAGATGAGATTTACAGAGTTATCCCATCATGCTAATGTTTTGATTCCCTTTGAGTAGAAGAGATTGAGGAGATTCATTTATAGTCTTCACCCCACTATTCACCTTGTTATGGATAGAGAGGCAGAGACTGAGACTTCTTTTCACCAGGTTGTAGAGGTAGCATCGTCATATTGAGTGCATCCACACTGAGACTAGAGAATTGATGCAAGTTAAGGACAAGAGGTTTCGACAATCAGGTAGCTTTTGGTGGTGCCTCATCTGGAGGCCAAGATTGATTTGGGTGAGTCCATTCTAGCAATTTAGTTTATCACACACTCAGTCGAAGAGCTTTTATGCAGTCTTCATTCAGTGCACAGAGTGCACATCATGCTCCATCTATTCAGGGTTCATCCGTACTATGTTCTTTCGGTGGGTATTCTGGCTCATAGAGTTTGAGTTAGGCCCCACAGTCATTTCTTATTAGAGGTTTCTACGAGTTCGGAGAGTTGGAGAATATCAAGAAACACTGACCATATTTTCATAGAGGTTCAGGGCAACATGGAGGTCAAACTATGATTCTTGTGCCGCTTGTTACTCTACTCGCTCAACCATCTCACGATGGAGTCATCCAGGACGTGGTCGTCCTAGAGACGGATCTCAGTCTAGTGGAGGTCAGACTAGATATTATGCATTCCTAGGGAGGAAGGAGGATATTACTTTTGATATTGTTATTACACGTACTTTTCCTGTGTGCCACAGAGATGCTTCGATATTGCTTGATCCTGATTCTACTTATTCATATTAGTCACCATACTTTTCTACTTATCTGGATTTGCCACATCACTTGCTCGCTACTTCTGTTTATATATATATATATACATATATATATATATATATATATATATATATATATATGTATATATGTGTGTGTGTGTGTGTGTATACTGGTTGGCTGTTTCATTATACTGATCGAGTTTATTGGTCCTGTGTGGTCACTATATGTGATTTTGAGATGAGGGCAGACTTTTTACTGTTAGATGTGGTGGATTTTTATGTGCTACTGGTATGGATTGGCTATTTTCGTACCATGTTATTCTTAATTGTTAGGCTAAGATCATGGAATTTTCTATGTCGTGTTTGTAGAAGTTGGAATGGAAGGGTTCTCTTGGTTGCACTACTAGAAGAGTTATCTTATTTTTGAAGGCTCAACGGATGGTTGAGAAGGGATGTTGGTATATCTAGACTTTTTTTTTACAAAAGTTAGTGTTGATACTCATGCTGTTGAGTTACTTCCAGTAGTAAGGAAGTATCCGTATGTGTTTTCTGCAAACATACCGGGTATCCCACCCGACAGGGATATTGATTTTCGCATTGATTTGGCACTCGGGCTATTTTATTTCACCATATCATATGTCTCTTGCTGAGTTGAAGAAATTGAAAGAGCATCTATAAGAGTTTCGGGATAAGGGGTTTATCAAGACTAATGTGTCACCTTGGGGTGTGTCAGTGTTGTTTGTAAAGAAAAATAATGGGGTGTGAGAATGTGTATTGATTATAGGCGGTTGAACAAGGTTACCATCAAGAACAAGTATCTACCTCTGCGCGTTGATAATTTATTTGATCAGTTTCAGGGTGCTAAGTTATTCTTAGTGATGGACTTGAAATCGGAGAATCACCTATTGAAGATTAGGGCTTTGGACATCCCTAAGACGACTTTCAAGACTCGTTATGGGCATTATGATTTTTTGGTGATGACTTGTTGGTTAACTAATGCCCTAGCAGACTACATGTATTTGATGAATAGTGTGTTCCAACCTTATATGGATTCTTTCGTCATTGTGTTCATTGATGATATGTTGGTGTATTCTTGAAGTAAGGAGGAGCAAGAGCATCATTTGAGGATTGTGCTTCATACTTTGAGGAAGAAGTTGTATGCTAAGTTCTCCAAGTATGAGTTTTGGTTAGATTCGATGGAATTCTTTGGACACATGGTACCTAGCGAGGTAATCAAGGTGGATGCAAAAATGATTAAGGCAGTTCAGAATTAGCCCAAACCTTCTACCTCTAATAAGATCAGGAGTTTCGTGGGTTTGGCCGGCTACTATCGCCACTTTGTAGAGGGATTTTCATCTATCGCAGCTCCATTGACCAAGTTGACTTAGAGTGTTATTTTTTCCATATGGTTTGACGAGTGTAAAGATATCTTTTAAAAGCTAAAGACTGATTTGGCTATGGCTGCAATTTTAGTATTGCCCTCAGGATCGAGGTCGTATACAGTCTATTGCGATTCTTCGTGTGTTGGTCATGGGTACGTGTTGATATAGGATGGTTGAGTGATTGCCTATACGTCGTGCCAATTGAAGCTCAGTGATAATGATTATTCAGTTCATGATTGGAGTTAGCCATTTCTATGCACGAGCTCAAGATTTAGAGGTATGACTTATATGGCTTGTCTTATGAGGTGTATATGGATCTTCGACATCATTTCAAGCAAAAAATTTGAACTAGAGGTAGCAGAGGTTGTTGGAGTTATTGAAGGATTATGATAATACTATCTCATATCACCTAGGGAAGAAAAATATGGTAGCGAATGTCTTGAGTAGGAAGGTCAATAGTAAAGGGAATCTAGCATTTATTCCAACTATAGAATGACCTTTGGCTATGGATGTTCAGGTGTTGGCTAATAAATTTGTTAGATTGGATATTTATTATCCTAGCAAGGTTCTCACTTGTGTTTTTTGCACAGCCGTCCTTGTTTGAGAGCATCAAGGCAAGCTATTATGATGATCCCCATTTGTTTTTCCATGAGGACACGTTGCAACGAGGCGGTGCTAAGGAAGTGACTGTCGGTGATAATGGTATGTTGCAACAGTAGGGTCTGATTCGTGTTACTGATGTGGATAGGTTAGGGGAGTTGATNACGGTGCTAAGGCTGTCGGTGATAATGGTATGTTGCAACAGTAGGGTCTGATTCGTGTTACTGATGTGGATAGGTTAGGGGAGTTGATTCTTGAAGAGGCTCATAGTTGCAGTATTCTATTCATCCAAGGGCTACGAAGATATATCTTGATCTGAAACAACATTATTGGTGGTAGAGGATGAAGAAGTACATTATTGGATATGTTGTGCGGTTTTTGAATAGCCAGCAGGTCAAGTATGAGCATTAGAGAACATGTGGTTTATTTCAGTAGATTGAGATACTAGAATGGAAGTGGGAGCGCATACTATAGATTTTGTGGCAGGGTTGCCATAGATGTCGAGGAGATTTGACGTTGTTTGGGTTATT
>MU707747.1:51151-74155 GCA_026770625.1 Nicotiana glauca
TAAAAATATAAGTAAATAAGGTTCTACACTATCAATCTTGAGCCAAATAGTGAAGAACAGATGAAGAAACAATAAAGAGCTAAGGCCACCTCGAGGTCAATGAAGGCAAGTAATTTAGAAGAGAGAGAGAGAGAGAGATAGAGAGAGAGATAGAGAGATTATTGCATTGTGGAGAAGTGGAGCAACATTAGTCCTTTACAAGGTAGGGTGAGTCCCCCTTATATAGGTGAGGGGACTCGGTATAGTACATGTATATTAATTGCAAGAGTACAAAGATGGGACAGCTTGACGCAAAACCTCACAGTAAGCACTAAATAGCCAGACCTATTAGGTATAGCCATGTGCCTAGGAGACTTCCTCTTTTATCCCGACCTCAGACCTTACTTCCTTCGAGTCGGACCTCGACGGGCCTTGAGGCCGAGAACTCGATCGCGGCAAGTCTTCTGATTTTTTCGCGTATAGATACGTTTCTCATGAAGAAGTGATGGGAAATTATTCTGACACTCGAATCCTCGAACTCCTTTTGACGACATCATGTTGGAGATTCAGATCGCGGCGCAATCTTTTGTAACAGACGGCGTATCTCATAGATCCTTGCTCAATGCCTTGTCGTTTCTGCTTCTCAAGGCAAAAACACTCCCATCGATTCATTTTTTCAAGGAAGCAATGATTGCACCCATCGGTCAATCTTTTAGAGCATCGATAACCGTGTCATTTTCCGCTATAAATGAGGGCGTTTTGTAGAATTGCTTCCCCCATCTCAATACTTTCATTGGCATGCTTTGCTAATTCTTTCCTATCATCTTATTTTACCTTTTATTACCACGATGAAAGCTTTCTATCTCAAGGCTGTTTGGAGGAGTTCTTCCTGGCTACATCGAGGCATTCTGCCGGGGGCTCCCTTCGTTAGACATAAACATGGTGTTCTGCTATTGTTGTGGTCGTTGGTATGTAGGTCACTGCTGCTACCGCTATCCCGAGATGGTGATGGACGGAGAGTTGGTTTCAACTTTTGCATAGATGGCCGTTTGGATTATGCACCGTTGCACAAAAGGGGGCTCAAAATATCCACCGCTGCTCGCCTTCATACCCCGGCCCAAGGTGGAACCCCGCCCCGAGCCGAAAGCTTGCACGACTTGATGCTCGAAGAAGTTTATTTGAAGTAGTCATGCAAGCAGGATCGAGGATTGTTTGGTCCGCTGTCTTTTCGAAGCTTCCTTGACCAAAAAGGATCCTCAAGCTTCAGAGAGCTATGGCATTTTATCATCCCTTCCTACTCCCTGGTTGCTCTTCCTTCGCAACGTCAAAGTGGATAGCAGAGACAGGGCTTCCGGGGGCAATCCTAGAGATGCTTCCTTCGAGGTCGTGCACCCAAGGAGGGTGGCTTTTGGAAGTGTCCACGCCGAGGCGGATTGCCGACCATTTGTATCTGAACCTGGACTTTTCTTATATGTGCCCCTTTTTGCTTCTTTATTTCCAAGTAGGGACCCTTAGCGGGTTTTTGTAATTTATATGCAATGACCTTCCGGGGTCTTTGTAATCGAAAACTTCATAAATGAGATATGAACTTTTTTTTACCTCTGCTTTCGAATTTGCTCTATTTCTGTATGCCTTCATGCCCTTTGAGGCTCTTCGAACGTATCCTTTTGTGTTGCTGGTAGCTGATGTTTAGCTTGGACGTGAGTGTTTTCCTTGACTTCTTGCCGATCGACATGGGTTCTTTTTGGTCCCACTAGTATCTTTCAGGACAACTCTGGGTTGATCCGACAGATTGGTACTACAAAAGTCTCCCGAGTTATTCAGAGATCGTGTGTTGAGTTCCAAGGCCTCCGGGGGTACTGCCCTAGATGTAGGTCATCTTCGGGTACCCTAGAGCCCTTATTGATCTGGATGTAAATGGTTCTTTTAGGCTGCACGAGATAGACTTCCGCGTCTCTTTTGTTTTATGGGCCGTCGTAGTCTACCAAGATAGCTTGTTCTGGTCTCCAGCTGATTGGCAAGGCTCTTCCCCGATCTTTTTGTCATAGTTCGGGCCAATAGAGGACTGATCGGATAACATCGAGCTATCGGGGACTTCTAATTTATTTGGAGATCACGTTTCGAATTCAGGGGCATTCAGGAACGGTACCCTGGATGAAGGTCATCTTAGGGTGCCTCGGTGGGCCTTGTTGATTTTGATGTAGATAAATCTTTCAAAGAGTATAAGGTTGTCTTCCATTTGAGGAGTTTGCCTATGTTTGGGGCGCTTCTTTGGGGCCTCGTGGAGCTTTGGAGATTCAAGCTTCCGGGATTTACTCCTCCAGAGAGGGGGGCTTTAGCCCGAGCACATGCCTTGCGTCTGGTATTGGCACTTTGGAGCACATTGTGACCCTGATTCTTGGGTCTGAGGGCTGAAAATGCGAAATGCTACTTTGAGTATGGAGATAATTCGCACGGCCCCTCGAGCTTAGTCATCTGTTGGAGGAAGTCTCCTGGGTCGGGCATCGACCCGTCGATCCGTATCAAGGTCATTGGCTTCCTGGATCTTACCTCGAGCAGGCGAATCGCCGTTGCCTCTTGCATATAAGAGGGGTGGCTTCGGTCTTTTTGCGAGACTTTATTGTTTTTAGGTAGCAGTTCTTCTGTTTCGGTATAGGGCTTCCTATCTCTTAAAGTGCGAAAAGTGTTGGTGCTTGCCTTTGCCTTCTTTTGCCAGTTCCTCCATAGTCATGGCGACTACCTCGGAACCGATATGGCAAAGGGCAGAGAATGTCGTTCCCTACGCTGGAGAGTCGAAGGATTCTGGAGACGGCATCCTTGATAAGAGAGGAACACATGGAGATGGCGAGGTGATACTGGGGGTGGATCAAGGGGATGACATTGCGGGTACTTTCCCCAGGTGAAGGCATCGCGAACTCTGATGATGGGTTCTTGAGTGTATATCTATACCCTTTTGAATTTGGCCCTCTTGATAAGGTCGCGCTCGATTTTTGCTTGAAGTATCGGGTTACTCTGACGCAGATTCATCCGTCATTTTGGCGAACGGTGCTGATGATGAGATTCTTTGCGGAGAAAGCTGGACTTGAATTCACGCTTGATCATCTCATCAGGCTATATCGGCCTTTTCATCACCAAGGACTGCTAACCTTGAGGGGTCGTTCGCCTATGCCCTTTGTTGTTGACGACGAGGAAGGCAGAGATCGAGAGTGGGCCAGTTGGTTTGTTCGAGTCTGGACGACCGATAATATTCCTGTGGAGTTTCTTCCATTCCCCAAAGGGTGGAATCACGTACATAAGTGAGGCAATTTTGTCGCTATTTTAGATTTTGTCCATTGAAAAAATCGGCCAAATAACAATGTTATTTCCCTTGTTGCAGCAACTTCGTGGACGTCGGGCCAAGTCCATGATTTGCCCGACTGGGTTCGGAGGTTGGTGACCCATTTGTCTTGCAACGAACGTAGGTAGCGAGCTGTGTCTCGCATCAGGTGGGGAGTAGACCATCAAGGTACATGCGTATGTTTCTTTTCTCCTGTTGGCATGCATCCGAGGTAACGTTTTCCCATTTCATTTATGCTGGGTTCGCTATTTGTAGATATCGGGCAGTTCCTTGGGGCGAGGTAGCATTTTCCCAGAGAGGATATAGAGTCGTCGGCCTCCGGTCCGAGAGATGGCAATAACAAGAGGGATCGGAGCCCACAATGTGAAGGAACCTTTAGTGGTGCTGGCCGGGATTATATTTATGACGGGGAATCACCCGAGTTGACTATCCCCGGGGTGCCTGTTTCTCGGCAAACGGCTCCCTTGAGCCAGCACGTTATGCTCGGGGCCGGTTCTTCTGGGGTTGCAGAAGCAGTACTAACAGGAGCGTGTTCTGATCTTGACGAATTCTTCCGTCTTCACTTTGAAGTAAGTTTGTGCACAATTTTCTCATATCCCACATCTCCCTCCTCTTATTGAATCTTTCCTACGCAGGCCTGTGATAGGCTTAAGTTCGAGTTATTTCATCAAAAGGCCAAGTTTCAGAGGGTTCTGGATGAGGGAGAAACCCTTAGACTTCTTTGCAAGGAGAAGGAAGTTGAGCTGCAGCATTGGCGATGTGAGGCGTATCGGAGCTCAAACTATGAGAGTTATTTGATGGAGCAGGTAACTTTATGTAGTGCGTTTTTCGCTTCTTTCTAATTTTAAGGCTAATTTCTTCTTGCCATATCAGTTGCAGAAAAAGGCAGAGGCCTTAGAGTACCTTAAAGGCGACATGAACAGTGTCAGGACCGCTTACAATGAGCTAAGAGCTCAAGTGCGGGCTCAAGCCTTGGAGGAGATGAGTGCCTTGGCTAGGATCCCTGCCTTCGAGGTCCAACTTAACTTGACACGTGGTAATGCCAAAGTTTAGGTGGATATGATCGAGAGACTTGAGTCCGATCTCTCGAAGGTCAAGACCGAGATAATTGATGCCCGGATAGAAGGGGCATTAAGCCGAACCAAGGCTGATCGCGATGATAATTTGCATAAAGGAAGCTGCTGACTCCCAATACGAGTTGAGGAAAGCCCTTGATCGTGAGAAGAGTATCAAGGAATATGTTCGTTGTCAATCCCGAAGAGAGGTATTCGAGGAGGTTGGAGCGAGAGGCTTCATTCTCTCGGAGTTATTGGCTCAAGCAAGGGAGGACGAGGGTGACGCTCGTTCACTCCTTATGGACGTTGTAGAGGGTGAACTTGACGGGTTGTAGCCCTTTGGTGCAAAATATGGATTCTACCATTTTGTAACTTGGTTCCCGGCATGCGCAGCGTGTGCCTATAGGTGGAGAATGTTATTTCATATGTAATATAAAAAGAATTTTAAAGCATTATTCCTTTTGTACCTTTTTTCTGTCGTTGCTCTCGATCGTGTAGACCGGTTTTGGAACTAGTCCCCGAGTCGTGTTACGGATCGAGCTTTGATTGGCCTTGATTGGCCTTCCAGCCCTTTCCCGCCTACATGGGCGGAGGGTGAGACCCTTTGTGCTCTTGGGCAGAAGCGATTTTGCGGGCACGTGTCTTGGAGATTTGTCTCAACCGTCGATAACATCGTTTAGGTCGTGCCTTCAGGCATTTTGTTGTACAATCACCCTCGGGTTCAGTCTCCGAGTGGGGATCCGACTCGAGCTTAACTTACCCTTGAGCCCGTTCGGGCTGGCAATAATAGTTTTTATTTTATGCCTTTGGGTGCTTGGCAATTTTTCGGGTCCAGTCTCCAAGTCGCATTGCGATTCGAGCTGTAATTGACCCTTTAGTGTTTTCGGAGGTTCCGGTCGGCGATAGTGGCATCGATGTCACGCTCCTGGGAGTATTATGATTTTTGGGTCCAGTTTCCGAGTCGTGTTGCGACTTGAGCTGTAATCGACCCTTAAATCTTTTTTGAACTTTCGGCCAGCGATGGTGGCCTTCCTGTTACTTGGTCATTGAGACCTTTTAGTATGAGGCCCGGAGGCTTTGTTTTGTTAACTATTTTGGATCCGATCTCCAAATCGGGTTACGATTTGAGCTCACTTTAATCCTCAAGTTGTCAATTTACAAGCTGGCGACAATGACGCTTACGTTGTATGATCGTAGAGACCTTTTAATGTGAGGATCGGAGGCTTGCTTAGCCAGCGACAACGGCACTTACGTTGTTTGGTCGTAGAGACCTTTTGATGTGTGGCCCGGAGGCTTTTTGTAGGCTTTGTTTCCTATCGTTAAGGTCTTACTGAATATTTTCCCTGACCTATTGTTGGTTCTGAAAGAACCTCGATTTCAAGTCATAGTCGGCGATGTTTTGAGCACCTCATAAGGTTCATAGCTCATAGGTAGAGTAGATCGACGCTTTTGCGATTTTAAAGTTGACATGGTCGGGACTCATTTTTTCCTTGTTAAGGGAAGCCTGTTTTTAACTGGTTCTTTCCGAAGTAAATTCGGAGAATTTTTTAGCGACAGTTGGGCGTCCCCGAGTCGCATTTTTTGGGTTGTAGCAGCCGTTTTGACCGGAGTCATGTGCGTGTGGCCAGGGCCATTTTTTATCCCGAGAAGCAGTTTTAGGCATCTACACCGAGGGTATGCCCTTTAGGGATTCTTACAAATGCGATGTATAGCCTAAACTGCGGGATTTTTCATGCCTGTTGAGGTCTTACAGTTTGCCATGCCCGTTGAGGTCTTACAGTGTATGGAGAATAGATGTGGTTTTGTCGAGGCTGCCTGTTAGGGTCTTGCAATTTCGGATTTTCCAGTGCATGGAGATTGGCGGCAGTCTCCGGGTCATCGAGTTGTTTAATCCTAAAAACCGCTTCTCATGAGCTCAGAGTTTCACCACAAGGGCTTTATGAGCCCGGCGTTTCGACCCTGGGGTCATTGTCGATGCTCCCTTTTTCTCGTGAAATCGGGTTTATGACATTTGGGCGGACAACTGTTTTCCTTTTGGGAATTGGGTTTGTAATTTTTGAAGAGTCGCCACCTAATGATTAAGTGCATTTGGACACTAAAAACGAATTTGATTTAGAAAACCAGAGATTGGGTAAGGTCTTGAAATTATCTCGAGGGGAAGGTGTTAGTCACCCCTCAAGATCCACTAGTGTGGTTCCCGGTCTTGCTACAATGGTGACTTTAAGCATAAACAACAAGTGAACAAGCAAGAATTGTAAATACTAGGTAGCTTTCACATAAGGGTTGCAAACAATTGAGGTACAAGAAGTTAAAGAGGCTGAAATTTGGAAGAAAGCCGTTTTAGAATTCTAAAAAAAACACGCAAATAAAGGGGAAGGGGTTTGCACATAATTGATGCAAGGTAATTAAAGTAGAAGAGGTTAAAGAAGCTAAAAATTGAATAGATTTAAAATTCTGAAAATATAGACAAGTAAAGGGAAAGGGGGGTCCTAGGTTTATAAATAATATGGATCACCCCATACAACACCCGGTAACCGTTTATACATGTGGTGTTATCGCTTGGTCATCATATCCATATCTACCCTTCCCACCCCGTTAAGGTATTAAACATGGAATAGTCTTGTTACTTATTGCATGCTATTACCCGTCCCAATCCTATAAGTCCCGGAGACATTTGGGACTACTAGTCCTAAAGGGGAGGAAAATGTGGATTTGGTATGGTTTAAAAAGGATAAACTTCTAGAGCGACAAATAAAACACGTAGAAACAGATATGGGATACACAAAACAATTAAAAGGCTCAGGCAGGCCTCCTCACTTAAAAGCAGATTGTTTAGCATGACTTACAAATACTGGTTATGGTCTGAATTAAATTTAAAGCGTTAAGGCAGGATGATTTATCACATATTTCTTAGATAAGAAGTCTGAATTAGGCCTACCCCTGGTTGTAATAATCAAAGACTGATGTAGTTAATTAATTACCTAATGGCTTGCCTAGGTGACACCTATAGGAATGATATCTAATAATGCAGGAGTATGCTGATTTTAAAGAAGGCTTACTGATTATAGGAAAACATAAGTCCTGCAGATATTAAATGACACTACTACTGGTTTTATACTTGTAAGTGAGATAGACGATTCAGATTCAGTTAGTTATTCTTATAGGCATGCTTTCTAAGCGTGATTGATTTTAAAACATTTATAAAAGTGCAGGAATCCTATAGACATGGTATCTAGAGTGCAATTTGTTATTTGAGCCTATAAACTGTTTGCCTAGTGATAGATGATATGCAGAAGTGCAGAAAACCCTATAGTTAATCTCTATATGTAGAAGTGCAAAAAAACCTCTATAGTCATGATTTCTATATGCAGAAGTGCAGAAAAACCTTATAGTCATGATTTCTATATGCAGAAGTGCAGAAAAACCTTATAGTCGTGATCTTTATATGCAGAAGTCCAGAGAACCTATAGGCAGGATTTCTAGATGAGATGTAGAAGTGCAGAAACTATAGGAAGGATTTCTACATGAAATGCATAAGTGAAAAGCAGGTTGTGATTGCAGGAATGAATACCTAGGATCATGATGTCTACCCGTATGCATATATGAATGAACCTCCCCCCTTTTCACTATAAACCCCATAAGTTATTACAAATTATTACAACCCAGAATGAATAAAGAAAAATAAAATTACATCAGAGATTAAAGTACAACCAAGGAGAGCCTAATTCAGACTCCAGCTCTGAAACATGAAATAAACCAACTCCAAAGATCCGATTTCCAAAGCCTTTCTCATTTTTTGGGTGTGTTAGAGTTCCCAGGAGCTTCATGAACTCTGGCCAGTGCTTACACCCAAATATATTACAAAATTGAATTAAAGTGCAGTGTGGAAGGGCCAACCCTCAAATGTCCAAGTTCAGAGGGAACTCAAGGTCCCAAAGCAGGGCTCATAGGAGAGGGGCAGAACTTAGAAACTAGGAATGAGTGTAAGTGCAATAGAGTGGATTCTGGGAAAAGCCAAGACAGGCTGGTGGTCATACCCAGTAATTAGGAGTGCTGGCACACCCCTAACTAGCATGTTAGCCACATTGTTTGGGAGTTAGGATCCCTTAAAGGATCAATCCCAGATATGAACAACAATTTAGGTGCTGCTATGCCTAAACTTTAACTCAAACACATATAAGGGGATAGGGATATAGGGATTCATAGGTAGAAACATGTTCAAAGAAATTGACATTGCTAATTAACAAGCAGTAATGCAACCAGGGTAAACGGATTCATAGTAGAAATATATGCAAGGGAATGGACTTGCTAATTAACATTAAACATAAGTAGAAAAATAGACAGGGATGCAGAAACTGTAAAGTAAACACATTGGGATGAGGCTAAAACTTAAATTAGAACATACCAATTTCAGGGAAACAAGAAAGTAAAATAGTATCCTTGAAAGCCAAATTGCAAGCAAACAGTCAGCAGATCTTAGAAGAGAGTAGAGTGTTGGGTGAAGTGTATTGAGTATTGAAATCGAGAGTAAGTGATGTATGTTAGAGTATCGAACTCAAAATTGTCTTAAAGAGTGTTCAATCGGAAGTTGTAAAAGTGCAGAAGGGTCGTCCCCTTTTATAGTGCAGCAAGCAAGTAAGAAAAAGGTAAGAGAATAGTTTTTCAATCAATTACCAAAGGATTCCCTTTAATTAAGGGATTCTGATTTCAAACGGGCAAAATTAAATAAGGAAAGAGTTTGATAAAAAAAATTCCAAAGTAATACAATAAGGGAAAATACACAGAGGTCTATTTAAGGAAAGAATTTGATAGTAACACGGTTTATGAGAATAAGGAAAGGGAATCAATCAAACGGTCAATAAAAATCAAAATTGCAGGCTTTGTTCGAATGAACCCAGTAAGGAAAAGAGAGGGAAGGGTTTTACTTAAGGAAAATCAATAACAATCAATCAAACCTTACTAAAAGAAATTCGAAATCAATCATAAGTTGTCAAAACCTTTTTAACGGAAGAATTTCTCATATATAAAGCACACAGGCATGTCAAACAAGAAAGAGTTGTCATGTTAATTAGAAACCTATCATAGAAAAGTTCAGAGTCATAAATAAAGAGGTTCAAGTTCAGTGTATAGACTCTGAATCAGTTTGAGAGAACCGAGGGTCCCATAATAGAACCCCAGTCCAAACATAAAACCAATCTTGCCAAAAATCCCAAATCAGTTTGAGAGAACCCAGGGTCCCATAATAGAACCCCAGTCCAAACATAAAACCAATCTTGCCAAAAACCCCACCTCCTAGGGTTTTCCACTCGAATCAGATGCAGAGACAAGAAGACAAAGTAACAGGCTCAGGGGTCTCTTTCAGAGACTCATGAGAAACAAATAGATACAATGGAAGGTTTGAAGTAACAGAGTGGAAAAGCTGATTTGAAGCATAAGAATATGTTTTAAGAAAAGCTCGGAAATCAAGCAAGTTCAGAAGATAAAGAGGTAGTATAAACTTAAGAAACAGTAGGTAAAACCTGTTTAGAAAGAACTCGAACAAAGTCCAGTAAAGCAAACAAAACTTAAGAACTCAGTAGGAAACACATACAATAGAAAAATACTGAAAAGCATAGCAAAGAACACATAGAAAAACATAACAACGATTGACATGTGAGCCTAGTCTAGAGGCACAGTAGAATACAAAATACAGAAAAGTCATGTAGAATGAAAGCAGAAGAACAACACATGTGTGGTAAAATATAGTATAGGCAAACACACATAAAGAAAAGAAAAGGAAGAATCAGAATGACATTTTGAGACCCTTTCAGAAACCCTAAATTGAAGAGAAACAATTTTGAAAGAAAAGATTGGGGAAAACACTTTGAAAATCCACTAAAACACGGATATAGCGTAGAACTAAGAAAAAAAAATAAAGAAAAACCTTGAATAGCTTAGGGTTTTGGAGAAACCCTAGAAATGAGAAAGGCTTGGAAGAAAGCCCGATCTTGAGTCGGAGATGTTGGAACTAGGCTCGAAATGCTTGAATATGCTAGAGAAAAGGCTGGATAGGCCATAGAACTATAGCTCTGAGAAGATCTGAAAGAGAACCATCGAGGTCAGACCTCAACACTTCGAACACCCAGGATTTAATAGTGGATAGGGGTGAGTACAAATCATCCATGGCCTGAGAAGCCATGGATTCTGGTGAAAGTACGATGGAAAAAGGGTCGAAGACGACTAGGGTTCTGGAAAACCTTCGAGAGTATTTTGAGAGAGGAGAGTATTCAAAGGCGGAGGACCAAACAAAATGGTGGATTAGGTTAGGGCAGGGGAATTTAAAATGGTAAGGGACGATCCTGGCCATTGATCAAAATGATCAACGACCTGGATTGAAAGAAAGGTCGGGCGGGTTAAATAAACGGGTTAAAGGGCTGGGTAAAATTGAAATTGGGATAGTCCAATTGGGGGTTAGGATTGGGTCAATTGAGGGCTAAAATTGAAACGTAAATAGGCTGTAATTGCAATGAAACGAGGCTAAATGTTAAATAGCTAGTTTTCTCTTTTATTTTATAAAAAATAGTAAAATGATTCTAAAATCAAATAAAAGTACTGAGTCGGTTAATAACACATAAATATTAATTTAAAAACACTCAAACCAATGTTTTATAATTAAAATGCTATTAATCCTCAAAGTAGGCTAAAATTGCAATTATAAGCAATTTGACTTTAAAAATACCAAATAAATTTGTAAAAATGTACAAAAATCATCTTAAATATATTTTGTTATACATGTGGGAATAAAATGGTTGATTTTGGGAATAATTACTGATTTTGTACTACTAAAAGGGACAATAAATTGATTTTAAAAATCTTTAAAAATTTGGGAAAAATACTAAAATCCTTAGGCATGCTTATATATGCATATATATGTTATTTTGAAAGTATTTTTTATATGTGAAAATATGCAGGGAAAAATTGGGTATCAACAGTCATCCGAATACCGGATATTTTAAGTCTCCGGGTATCTCGAGATACATCTGGCGGAGAGGTTTTTTGTTGTGGATAAGCCTAAATAGTCTTCTTCGAGGCTTGGAATGCTTAAAAAATATTCTTTGTTGCTTGGCAAAAATATAAGCTGTAAATACATATTGTCTTGTTGCTGTGAGTCTGGTCCACATGGGTGTGACTTCCCTGATCATCCGATGTGCTTGTATGATTCCATATGGGAAAATTTTAGGAGAGAGGATCACGGTTTTGTCGGGTCCCCTCCCTGGGGATGTGCAGTCCTCCTAATAATTTTGTTCGCGGAGCCTTCTTCCTGTTAGAAATCCGATCGAGGAAAGAATGCTCGGCAAGCCCCGTGATGGCCACGGATCCTCGAGCGAAATCCATAGGTACCGAATGCCTCAGTTGGATACTTGTATACATATTAGAAACAAGAAAGGAAATGATAAAAGGATGCTCCGTTCCGAGGAGTAAGCCTCGGGGCAGTCGTCTTTCTCGTCTGGCCAAGCCCGATCGAATATGTGATTATCCTTACCCTTTGAACTTATTCGAGGGCAATGTCGGCCATGGGTATAAGGTGAGGGATATCCTCTTGTTTCTTGTAGCTAGACGCTTTAACTCTGCGTTTGTCGTGGGGTTTTGTACCTTTGGTGGAGCAGGGTCGGAATCACTCCTCGAGCGACGTATTCGCTGTTGTCTGCACAAAGTGTATGCGCCCTGTGTTTCTCAACGTATCAGCCTGAGCTCGAGCGGGCCGTGGAGGGAGAGCAATTTGGTCGTTGTGGCAATCGCCATCAGGAACCTATCAGAGATCCGGTTCGATAGCGACGTTGGTCCAGATTGTCCTGTCGACTTCGGCCCGACATCATCGGTATAATTTGGCCAATCCACCTGTACTCATAAATGCATGTTTTATTTGGAATGAGTCAAATGGAAAAAGGGATTACCAATACGTTAATGCGATGTCGAGGTGGAATCTCGGTGTCCTTTTCCTCGAGCAAAAGTGTGTCCTTTGGGAGCATTTTCTTGGACTGTCCCTTTCTGGGGATGGGCACTTGCATTCTACGTTATATGGATCTTCGTGGGATGCCACCACCTTTAATAGCTGTGACAATATGCCGCAACTCACTGGCTCTGTTTTGTCCGATTTCCTTTCATCCGTGGAGCTGGGTCCGGGTTTGCTCGTTTGGCGACATTTTCTGGTAACCTTTGTTGAATGGCGTAGTTGCTGCTCTTTTGGGTCTATAACTTAGAGTGTCTCGTGATGCTCGTGGCGGGCCATTGTTTCCCTTGAGAGGGTTTGGTTGAATAGATCCGAGCCACCTGGAGTTCCCGGCTTCGCGTGTGGTGACCACTATGCTTGGAACTACAACATTGAAGTCGAACTCTATCGGGCGAGGTTTCCTTGCAGGCTGTGTCTTGTTGAATCTGGTACCATTGGAGGTTCCTCGAGGGTGTGTTCCTCGGGCTACTACCTTGTTGTTGCGAGACGTGTTGTATCTCGAATCATCTCTTCTGTTCGCGACATATGGACGATGGCTCCATTCATTCAGCATCAGCTCCCCGGCTGGGAATCTACCCGAATGTGCTGAACCCGAGGAGGTTCCTCGAGGGTTGTCCACGGCCCTGATTTGGATCCGATGTCGATTGCTGGCATTCGACCAAGCCTCGACCGGATATTCTACCAGGATTTGCTTGAACTACTCTAAAGTCGTCGGGCATGATTCGTTTGGGTTTTGGGTGAAGGCATGTACTGCCTCAATACTCGGGACTGGGAACGGTCTTGTTTGTCCTGTCAGGGAGCGGGATGCGGCTTCCCGTGACACTTTATTGCTTCTTTTCCCGACCTTCGGTGCATTGGGCCCTTTTGGCATTGCTTTGATGGCGTCGGCATGCGTTTCCACAAACCGTGTTAGTACGGTGAGAGGGTCCTCGAGATCAGGCACCGAACAGTGGCGCTGCGTCATGGTTTCTTCTGAGGGAGTTTCTTCAAATCTCCTTATTGGGATGGGCTCGAGTTCTCCATTTTGGAGGTCGCTATTTCTGGACGGGCATGCATAAGTGGTGATGCGCCCGTGAGGACTTGAGGTCCTCTCACTTCTGGGGGATTTCGTCGTTTCTGACTTTAATGAAATGAGTCCTGGGATTGTATCTTCGAGAGACGGTTGTTGTAAGAGTTTCCGCGAGCATGATTCGATCCTTACGATAAGGTCTTCTAGCATCCTTGTTGCTACAAGATGGGTTGTGGGTTCATCGTTGCCCGATACCTCGGGTGCTGGCTCAAAATGAGGAGATATTTTGGGTGCTGCCGTACCGAGAATCTCCGAGCGGCTCCGTAGCTGAGAGATAGCCAAATGTTGTTCCTCCAACAGTTCAAAAATAATACGAAGGTTAACTTCCCATTTTACCCGGGCTGGGATTTTTCGGGCTTCCTGTTGGTTAACGTGCTACATGCCACCATCGGTGCACGAGACTTCGTTACCCCGCTGCGCGGTCTGCAGATCCGTATCCGCTCAAACCAATCTAGATGTGTTATCAAGGTTCTGCGGTGTAGCACCAGCCATTAGAACAGCCAGACTTTTCTCTTTGCGATTTTTGGGGTTATCATCCTCGATTTCTCTTATCGAGCTGATCATTAACCTAAAATCGAAAGATCTTGGGCAAGAAAAAGTGTGAAAGATATCGTGCGTTCAAGTGACAAAACTAGCAAGAAAATAATCACTATTACTTTTAGCCCCACGGTAGGCGCCAAACTATTTGCCCCAAAAATGGTAACAATAATTATATTTGTAAATGGGATTCTAAAAATACGTAATCTATTCCCGAGCTAGTTAGTAAGGGTGGTTAGTGCTAAAACATGAAGTAAAATCGTAAAGATCGAGTTAACCAAAGCAGTAATCAAACCAGTAAGGGGGGCGTTTCCCGGGCACAAAACAGGCTAGTAGGTACCTTGGAGCCGAGCCTCGAGCCTATCTCGGGCTTATCGAGGGTATTCGGGAAGGGGATAACAGATAAATATATAAGTAAGTAAGGCTCTATACTATCAATCTTGAGCAAAATAAAGAAGAATGAACGAAGAAACAATAAAGTGCTAAGGCGACCTCGAGGTCAATGAAGAGAGGTAACTTAGAAGAAAGAGAGAGAGAGAGAGAGAGAGAGAGAGAGAGAGAGAGAGAGAGAGATTATTGCATTGTGGAGAAGGGGAGCAACATCAGTCCTTTGCAAGGTAGGTTGAGTCCCCCTTATATAGGCGAGGGGACTCGGTATAGTACATGTATATTAATTGCAAGAGTACAAAGATGGGACGACTTGACGCAAGACCTTACAGTAGGCTCTAGACAGGCCGGACCTGTCAGGTGTAGCCATATGCCTAGGAGACTTCCTCTTTTATCCCGGCCTCGGATCTTGCTTCCTTCGAGTCGGACCTCAACAAGCCCTGAGGCCGAGAACTCGATCGCGGCCTTCCACCCTCGTGGTCTTGGGGAAGGCTTCCAAAATATCTTAATAGCAAAAAATCAAGTTTTCTTATTTTGCCGCGTACAGTAGACCAACTCCCTAATTCTCTAAAGCAACTTAAATGGCCCAATAAACCGCGGGCTTAAATTGTGCTTATTTCCAAATCTCATAAAACCCTTCATGGGTAAAACCTTCTGCAAAACATTCTCCCCAACCATATAAGACAAATCACTTTAGCATAACTCTTTCGTCTTGACTGCACCGTGCGAAGCCGCTCCTAAATCAATTTCACCTTATACAATGCATCTTGAACTAAATCTCTGTCTAAAAGCCTAGCCTCACCCGGCTCAAACCAACCCAGTGGAGATCAACACCATGTCCCACATAAAGCTTCATACGGAGCCATATGAATACTCTACTAATAACTATTGTTGTAAGCAAACTCCGCGAGTGGTAGAAATTGGTCCCACGAACCCCCAAAATCAATGACACAAGCACATAGCATGTCCTTCAATATCTTAATTCTACACTCGAGTTGTCCATTCATCAGAGGGTGAAATGATGTGCTCAACTCAACCTGAGTGCCCACTCTCGCTAAAAGACCCTCTAAAACTGCGATGTAAACTAACTGCCTCTGTCTGGAATGATAGAAACTGGCACCCTATGTAGGCGAACAATCTCTTTGATTTAAATCTCAGCCAACCGCTCTGAAAAAATAGGTAGTTCTCACAGGAATGAAGTGCATGGACTTGGTCACCCGATCCATAATCACCCAAATAGCATCAAACGTCCTCGAAGTTCGTAGGAGTTCAACTACGAAATCCATGGTGATCTGCTCCCACTTCCACTCTGGAATCTCCATCTTCTAAAGCAAGCCACCCGGTCTCTGATGGTCATATTTCACCTGCGGATAATTGAGACATCGGGCTACAAACCCAACTATATTTTTCTTCATTCTCCTCCACCAATAGTGCTACTGCAAATCTTGATACATCTTCGCGACACCCGGATGGATGGAATATCGCAAACTATGGGCCTCCTCTAGAATCAACTCCGTAGCTCATCCACATTGGGCACACATATCCGGCCCTATATCCTCAATACCCCATCATCACCAATAGTCACATCTCTAGCATCACCATGTTGAATCATGTCCTTAAGGACAAGAAAATGAGGATCATCATACTGGCACTCTCTGATGTGATCAAACAAGGAAGGCTGGGAAACCACGCAAGCAAGAACCCAAGTGTGCTCCTACATATCCGATCTCACAAATAGATTGGCCAAATCCTAAACATCAACTTCAAGAGGTCTCTCCCCAACAGGCAGGAATGCAAGACTACCCATACTCACTGCCTTCCTACTCAAGGCATCAGCCACCACATTGGCCTTTCCCCGATGGTACAAAATGGTAATATCATCATCCTTTAGCAGCTCCAACCATATCCGCTGCTTCAAATTGAGATCCTTTTGCTTGAACACGTGTTGGAGGCTAAGATGATCAGTAAACACTGCACAAGACACACCATAGAGCTAGTGCATCCAAATCTTCAACGTGTGAATGATGGCAACCAACTCCAAATCATGAACATGGTAATTCTTCTCATAGGGCTTCAACTGATGCAAAGCATAAGCAATTACTCTACCCCCTGCATCAAAACACACCCAATACCAATCCGAGAAGCATCACAATATACAGTCTAAGAGCCTGAAGCTGATGGTAGAACTAACACTGGAGTTGTGGTCAAGGCAGTCTTGAGCTTTTGAAAGGTCGCCTCACACTCATCCGACCACCTGAAAAGAGTACCCTTTTAGGTCAATTTGGTCAAGGGTGATGTAATAGACGAGAAACCCTGAACGAACCGATGGTAGTAGCCAGCAAAACCAAGAAAGCTCCAAATCTCTGTGGCTGAGGACAGACTCTAAACAACCTTTATCTTCTTTGGATCAACCCGAATACCCTCATTGGACACCACGTGTCCCAAGAACACTATTGAACTAAGCCAAAAGTTATACTTGGAGTACTTGGCATAAAGGTTCTCCTCCTTCAGACGCTACAATACAACCCTCAAATGCTCAACACGATCCTCCTGCTATGAGAATACACTAGGATATCATCAATGAGTACAACAATGAAAGAGTCGAGATAAGGGCAAAATACGATGTTCATAAAATGCATAAACAATGTTGGGGCGTTAGTCAGTCAAAAAGACATCATAAGGAAATCATAATGGCCATATCGGTTTCTGAAAGTTGTCTTAAGAAAGTCCGATCCCTAATCTTCAACAAGTGATACCCTGACCTCAAATCGATCTTGGAGAACATCCTCGCTCCCTGAAGCTGGTCAAATAAATCATCAATATGAGGCAAAGGATACTTGTTCTTCATGTTGACTTTGTTCAACTACCTGTAATCAATACACATTCTCATGGTGCCATCCTTCTTCTTCACAAATAGAACTGGTGCGCCCCAAGGTGACACACTAGGCCGAATAAAACCCTTATAGAGGAGTTCCTGAAGCTGCTCCTTCAATTCCTTCAACTCCACCAGTTCCATACCATACAGTGGAATAGAAATGGGCTGAGTGCCCGACACCAAATCAATATCGAAGTCAATATCCCTATGTGGTGGTATGCCTGGCAGGACTGTAGGAAACACATCCGAAAAATATTGCACCACCAAAACCGAATCAATAGTAGGAGTCTCTTCACTGATAAGGCCAAATAAGAAAGACAACCCTTCCCAACCATCTACTGGGCCTTCAAGAATGAAATCACTCTATTGGGGACATAATCCAATAAACATCGCCACTCAATTTGTGGCAACCCCGGCATTGACAATGTCACCATTTTAGTGTGATAGTCCAGAATAACATAACATGAAGATAACTAATTCATGCCCAATATCACATCAAAGTCAACCATACTAAGCAGCAACAAATCCACTCTAATATCTAGCCCCCAATAGTCACTACACACAACCGATATACACACTTAATAATAATAGTATCGCCCCAATAGTGTAGATATATAAACAGATGAAACAAAATACTCGCGATGCGTATCCAAAAAATAAGAACAATATGATGACACATATGAAAAAGTGGAACCGGTATGAAATAATATTGAGGCATCCCTGTGGAAAACTGAGTTAATACATGTGATCACAGCATCTAAAGCAATAGCATAGGGTCTGGCAGCCAATGCATATAAATGGACGTGACTGCCACCTGATCGGCCTCCCCCTCTAGGGCGACCTCAATTTGACTAAGCTCCACCCCAAGTTGGCTAAGCAGGTGGTAATGTAACTGGTGCTAAGTCAAAGGCTGACCCTTCTGCTGCTGAGCTAGACCTCTCACTAGGTGGGGACACTGCCTCCTAATATGACCAAATTCTCCACACTCGTAGAAACTCCCCGGTGCTGGTGGTGGAGACTGAAGGGAGCCCTGAGCACCGAGATAACTGGTAGAAGAACCTGGCATGGATGAACCCTGAGCTTATGGTGCATGAGTCGAACTATGATCTAGGAGGGCACTAAGGGATGAGTGGCCTTAATGTGAAATGTGAGAACCATGGCTAGATGATGCACCATGGTGGGCTGGGCGAGCTGTCTGAGCATGCCTGTAAGGATGGCCTCTATCGTGGTTGAACTGACCTCCAGAATGAACACCACCAAAATTGCCTGATCCCCCAGGCCTCTTAGCCTCCCTCTCAGCCTGCGCCTAGCGGCGAACAGACTATATCTGCTAGGAAATGTCAACAACCTCCTCAAAGCTAGCACCAGTCACTATCTCTCTAGTCATAAGCACTCGCAGCTGAAATGTGAGGCCATCAGCAAACCTCCTTATCCTCTCCCTGTATGTGGGAACTAACAAAATAGAATGACGAACTAGCTCAGCAAAATCTCATCTCATAGTGCGTCAATGTCATATCATCCTGATATAATTTCTTGAACTAGATGCGCAGCTCCTCAGTAGGACTGTGGCACATATTTCTCCAGAAAGATAAAGGAGAACTGCTTCCAAGTAAGGGACACTGCACCAACCGGCCTACACTTCTCATAAGTCTCCCCCAAAGTGAAGGCAGCTCTAGTGAACTGAAATGTAGTGAATGAGACCCCACTGGTCTTCAGAATACCCGTTGCACGGAGAATCCTCTATCCAATAAACCTTGGGCATCCTCGCCCTCTGCACCACTGAAAGTCGGAGGCCGGAGCTCTAAAACTTGTCCAATCTATATTGCTCATCACCAGGCATGACTGGAACCACATAATCCTGAGCAGGTACAACCGGCTGGGCTGGTGGTACCCTCGGTGTCTGAAGTCCCTGTACTACCTGCTCTAGTGTACGGGCGGCGAGAGTCTGAGTAACTCCCCCAACATGAGAAGTGGCTGATATGGTAGAAATAGAGACCGCTTGGGCCAGACTGGTGCACACGGTCAAAATCAAAGCTAAGGTCTTCTGAAGACTTGGGATCACGAAGGGCACAGTTGGTGCCCGAGCTGGTCCCGCTAGTGTATCCATAATTGGGACCTGATCCTATATTGGGGCAACTGGTGGATCTGTAGGTGCTGCCCTAGCTGCTGGGGGGCTACACCTTTGCCCCTACTACGGACTCTACCGCAACCTCAGCCTCTCATGGCCCCAACTGGTGGTACTGATGGTTGTTCATCTTGACCAGTAGCACGTGTCCTCACCATATGTGAGAGAATAGAATAACACAAGTTTAGTTACCAGAATCAACAGGTTCGCACAATAAGTATTCAAGAATGTGAAATTTCCTAGAGGTTTTGCAGCCTCTCGAAGATAAGTACAGACGTCTCTGTACCGATCCACAAGACTCTACTAAACTTGCTCATGACTCGTGAGACCTATGTAACCTAGGCTCTGATACCATTTGTCACGACCCAAAACTATAACGTGTCGTGATGACGCCTATCGTGGTACTAGGCAAACCGACACCTTTCAAAAACACTTCAATATTTCATTACAAGTTAAGTCAAAGATTTTTCATACTAAAAACTTCATAAAAGAGTTCAACTCAGAACAAAATGCAGAAAAAATAACCCGATATCGAGGTGTGACTAAGTCATGAGCATCTAAAACCAGTCTAGAATTAGAGTTTACAATGTTCCACCAAATACCAAAATAGAATAAAATATAACAATAGAAGGAGAGTCAAGGGCTGCTGACGCCGGCAGCTACCTCATATGTCTCTGATAGCCAAATGAGCACGAACTCAATAATCCCTAAGACCGGTCTTACCTGGATCTGCACACAAGGTGCAGGGAGTAACGTGAGTACTTCCAACTTAGTAAGTAATAGAAATAAATAAGGAACTGAGAAGTAGTGATGAGCTATGTAAATATAGTTATCTTAATAACTTTCAATAAAGAACAGTTAAGGTTTCAAATTTAGTAGTTTAAGACAGATCAGTTCGTGCTCAAGTAAACTAAATGTCAAATCTTCTAGAAATTTGTAGTACAAGAACAAATAGCAACTGAGTGCAATAATTAACTGAAAGCTAGTACAGCCTCTCAAGGAAATATTCACTCAGCTCATCTCAATATCTCAATAACTCAGCTCTCATCCCTCAATAATCATACTCTATAGGTGTATGCACTCACTGTGGATGTGCAGACTCCGGAGGGTCTCATTCATCCCAAGCACTAAATCACTACAGCGTACAGCCCGATCCTATATATAAACAGCTATAAGGCTCATTGCGATGTGCAACCCTGTGATGACCCAAAAGGTCATCACTTGTTTTTCAATTAAATTTTGTGTTTTTGAGGCCTTGAAAACCTCATTTATAGTCACCTCGATTTGTGTGCATAGTCCGGGCGCGTAGCTGGAAAGCTTAAATATAAAAATCTATGAAAAATAATAAAAATTTGGCTAATAAATGAATTAATTTGACTTCGATCAACATTTTGGGTAAGCGGACCCGGACCCATGATTTGACAGTCCCGGATGGTCCGTAGGAAATTACGGGACTTGGGCGTATGCCCGAAATCAAATTCCTAGGTCCCAAGCCCGAGAAATAAATTTTTAAAAGAAATTATTTTCTAAAATTGTTTAAGGAAATTTGAAATAAAATTTAATTATAATATGATAGTATCGGGCTCGTATTTTGGTTTCAGCATCCGGTACAAGTCTTATATATGATTTAAGACATTTCTGTAAAATTTGGTGAAAATGGATGTCGTTTGACGTGATTCGGACCTAAATTGCTTAAGTTGATATTTTATGAAGTTTGAGAAAAGTTCTTTGATTTTGAGGTTTAATTCATTGTTATTAAGTTTATTTTGGCGATTTGATCGCACGGATAAGTTTGTATGATGTTGTTGAGTTAATACGTGTGTTTGGTTAGGAGCCCCGAGGGCTCGGGTGTGTTTCTGATGTTTTTCCGGAAGTTTTGGACTTAAGAAAAGTTGCAAAAATAGTTGTTCCTGTGTACAAATGTTTTCTTCTTCGCGTTCGCAGGATGTCCCTCGCGAACGCGATGACTAAATAATGTTGGAGGAATTTCCTTCTACGCGAACGCGTAGCTTAAGTCACGAACGCAAGGCAGTGGGGGATTATCCCTTCGTGAACGCGGTCCTGGCCACGCAAACGTGAAGGCCAAGTAAGCCTGGGCAGGGGGTGGGGCATTTGCCTTACGCGAATGCGGCCCACTAGATGCGAACGTAAGGCCTTGAGGAGATTCTTCTCTGTGAACACGAGCCCATTTACGTGGACGTGAAGGTCTATAGGCCTAACTCATCGCGAACGCGAGGCGTCTGTCACGAATGCGAAGAACATTTTTGCCCAGTCGATTTAAAAGACCCAAAACAGAACACTTACGGGATTTTCCAAAAAAAAAATCATAAACCCGTTCTTCTCCAAATCTCTTAGGAGATTTTTGAAGCATTTCCTCACAATAATCTCTTGGGTAAGTAATTTTTAACTTGTTATCTTCCATTTTTATCAGCACCCACTAGATTTCTAGACCCAAAACATGAGATTAAGGGTAGAAAATTAGGGATTTGGGTAGAGTTAGGGGTGTTTGATTAATTGTGATTTAGACCTCATTTTGGGGTCGAATTTTGAAAATAATTATATATTTGAGCTCGTGGGTGAATGGGGAATCGTATTTTGGTTCGAACCTCATGTTTTGACCAAGAGGGTCCGGGGTCGATTTTTGGATTTTTGGGAAGAATGATTTGAAAGCTATAATTAGGCATTGGAATTGAATTGTTTAGCATTTATTGATGTTATAAAGTCGATTATCTATAGATACGATTGATTTGGAGCTAAATTCAAAAGGAAAGGCGGTGTTTGAGGCTTGAGTTAGCCATGGAAGTTTGAGGTAAGTGTCCGGTCTAACCTTAGCTTGAGGGATTAGGAGTTGTATCCTATTTGCTAATTGTTTCTTGTTGAGTATGACATATAGGCATGGTGACGAGTCTCTATACGTTGGCGTCGAGCATGACCGTGAGTCTTAAATTGATAGATGTTGTGTTCTTAAATGTTACTACGGACGCTTTAATTGATGATTCTCGATATTGAGCAAAGATTTAGTTTGTTTTCGTGGATTTTATTTATGATTCAGTGTTGGTACTAATTGAGCTGCGTAAGAGTTGAGTTAGGATTGGTGATAGCTAATTCTCCCTTGTCGGGCTGATTGTCTTAATATTGTTGCTCCTTTGCCGAGAAGTTATTACATTGCTTTGTTCCCTTGCCGGGATTCCTTGTGATTTTGTGTTGGCTTGTAAATGGGAGCGGGTGGTATGCCTACCACGAGATATAATAAAATGGGATCGGGTGGTACGCCTGCCACGAGATATAATAAAATGGGATCGGGTGGTACGCCTACCACGAGATGTCATGAAATGGGAGCGGGTGGTACGCCTACCACAAGATATGAGAAATGGGATCGGGTTGCACGCCTACAACAAGATGTGAACCAAGAGTGGAATCTGCCTTTGTTTTCCTTATCCTTGTTAGAATTTAAATTTTGATTTCTTGATAATTCTCTTGAGATTCTATTTTTATCTGTTATTCCTCGAAGCATGTTTCCTCTTCCCAGCTTTATTTGTTTGTTCTAGTTTATTTTTTCGCTGTATATATATATATATATATATATATATATATATATATATATATATATATATATATATAAATAAAATTGCACAGGTTTATGTGGTGGT